>JAUMHE010000023.1:1823254-1853871 GCA_032359235.1 Enteromius mattozi
GTCCTCCATAGTTTCGGAATTCTGCCTCCGCTTGCTAGTAATCACGTCACTAATAGAGCAAGCTCCTGATTGGTTAATGCGGCGCGAATTTTCGCCAAAGTTCCGATTTTTCAACTTGAGCGTTTCGCGCCGCAGGATGTCTAATCGCGTCTTTGCACTGACTTAACATGTAAATCACTCGCGCTTAACGCTTCATTCGCGTCCGGTGTGAACGCAGCATTAGACTTACAGTACACAATAGCAAAACTAGATTTTTCATCAGAACAAGTGCCATGTTGTTACACAACAGCACAAGCCATTGAACACACTGTAATTCTATCCCTTATAGACTCCTTTTCATTCCATTGCAAAATTGAATGCAGCTACCCTGGATATGACCTATGTTCTTGACATTAGCGAAATAGTGAGTAGTATTTTGAACATTCAATAATTGAGCTCAGAAGGATTACTAGTTAAGAAACAAGTGGCTTGCCACACTCTTTTACCTAAAGGTCCTGTCTATCCTAATGTCATGACTAAAATATACATGCAGTGTTGTGGTCATGCTCTCCAATTACCGCCCTGTTTTATTCATTCATGAGGAACTGACAGATTTTCAGTACATCAGAGATGATGGCACAGATAAAACCCTGTGGCAAAGCCATAAACGTCCAGCTTTCAAGCTGTAGAACGTGTTTTCTACAATGTGACCGTAGCAGTGTTCTAAATATTACATGAAACAACTAGCCTGCGTACACATAGCGTAGAAGCGGTAGAAGGAAAGAGGCTTACCGGCAGTCGCCCGGAAGAGGTCCGCAATGGTTTAGGCTCGGGCCCGTGGGGGGTCGCGTACAAACAGTTGGGTCTCTGCTCCGCAGCTGTCGTGTTCCCGATCTGAGTGAAGTATCCAGCCGGTACCGAATTCACCGGTGGGCTTGAGAGCCCCGTGTTGAAAAAATCCGTTCTTACCGCGGAGAACATTTTCTTCTGTGGGCACGAGAGTCCAGATACTGCGCCTCTTCCAGAAGCTGGAGAAATCCCTCTGGGTATCCGCATCATTTTGCGCAAGAAATGCACGAAAACCCGCGAAAGTGACGCAAAAGAAACTATTTTATTACGCAAATGGCGCTTACAATTTACTGCCGAACTAATCAACCGTCAAAACGAATGTATAATCTTAAAAGACTGCAAACGATATAAGTAATTTGCACTTAGTATAATAAATATAGTTAAAGTTGTAACTTAGATAAATTATGCGTGAAAACTACAAAAATGTAAACATCCGAAATTCACAAAACTCTCTACCAGGGTCCTTTGTTGTAACGTTAGTGGCACAAGAGAGGCTATTACGTCTCGATATAATGCAAATAAATTAAATATGTAATAAAGGTACCACGGTCATTCAGTTTCATAAATATACCTTTCAAATGTAAACAAAGCTTGGAAATGTTTCTCTTGTAGTTCTTGCGCAGAGCCGGCGATTGTGAGAAACCTTCCTGTGTGTCTGTAATCTCTCTCCGGCCGAGAAGCTTTGCTTTGACATCAGCTCAACAGAGGAGTGCTATTTTAGCGCCAAATTACGTCCCGCGAAATTTGGATCTCCCGCGGTTAGAAACGCTTCGTGATTGGCTGTTGGCACGCCGCGCTCGTTCAGATTCTGAATATATTTACACGTAACAGTTGGTGCCTAGCGTTCTTCCTCTTAAAGACACAGCGTCTTTTAATCTCTTTTGTGAACAAGGGCGATATTCTTCAGACCTTACAACAGCAGCGTTATGAAACGTGTCCTGGTCAAATGTAAATTTAGATGTATTTCACAGAAATTTATTTCATAATGTACATAACACTGACGTTTTTCACACAAATTAACTCATATCATATAAAACATTAATCAAAGCATTTACACAAATAAAATACACCACAGAGTAGAAAGACTTTACAACATGCATATTGCGTTTCCATGGTTTTCAAATTAATCATGGTCATAGAGTAATCTTAAAGGTCAATGTTTTTCAACAGCAAAATGGAAAAATTGTTGACTCTGGCGTGGCCTGGCTCTGTGAAAAGAGACTTAAGGAGAAAACAAGAGCTTTAAAAGCCCCAAACAACCCAACAGAAAAGAACCTTTACACTTGAAAGGATCTTATCTCTGGCACGAAGAGCGAACCCCCACCATGCTGATTGAAGATGATTGTTAAGACTCTCCCACCCAACCATTTGCCCAATGATGGCTTTACAATGTTTAGTAGAAACACACTTCCAAATAAACTACGACGGTGGAGCATTACAAACAATATGACAACAGTACATACACACAATAGTAAGATGGTGATTCTGATCTTGTGGATATGGCAACTGTTTGATTAGAAACATCTTATCACACAGCAAAATCGTTATAATTATCCAGTCGCCCACAAATGAGCTCTAGAGATGCAGTTGTTAAAAATTAGTCAGGACATAGGGGAAATATGCACTACATACTCAGAATATGAAGGCAATAAATGCCCATTTCGTGAATTACTTTTGATGTATAATAGATTTAGCTATGGGTTTAGTACCTCTGCAAACACTGTAATTGTCAGATTCATGCTTTTAATTAAGAATATGTCAGAAAGCATAGAATACATCCAATACATACATCAAAACCCACCACACACAGCAGGCAGTTGTGGACTTATAGCCTAATAGTCTACATGAAGCAGGTTTATTTGAGAAAACAAAATGAAGAAACAAACAAAAAGGTTTTAGACTAACAAACTGTAAAATAGTTTATAATGTGAGCTATTGTCAGTTCTGTGGATTCTTGCAGAACATTTATTATGGTATGACATTTTTTATTTATTGTCACATTTGTAATTGATTTTATAGGTAACAGAATTGTTTAGACTGAAAATGTATTTCAGTTTATTCATTCATTAATTATTTGACAAATGACATAGACATACTGTTTTATGATGTAAAAGAAAAAGGGTGGAATGGGCATAGTCTATAACTTGAGCTCTTTCTGAGTAAAGGATTGTTTACATATTCGTGCACTGGTTTGCATTAAAACCCATGGCACAGCAAAACAAACAGCAATGTACACAGATATACGAAGATTGGCATCATGCGCTCTTGTCCGCCATCTTCTGGAGATACATAGAAATGCACGAGATGCCTGGCATTTATTTTTGTGTCATGATAAAAATTTTTAAGAAACGTGTACTTTTGTCCATTGTCAGATTTTACTAAGGCTATTTACACAAAGTAAAAACTGAATGAGAGAATACTGCATTTCCAAAATACAGTAAACAAAGTTTAACTTTGTAATGTTTGGTTTATCCATTTATAAGGAATAATAAAGGAAAAAAATTACTGAATGTTTTCCTAAACATAAAAATAAAGGCTGGGACGTTGTGACAAAGGATATAGCTCAGTAGCCGCAATATAAGAATTACACAAGCATATGTTTCTCTAGTTCAATTTTGTTTTCTAATAGCTAGTTAAAACATTCAGATTTGGGTAAAATTATAATAAAGATACAACTTAGATTTAATATGACAGTCTAACCCAAATACTGTGGCATCCTCCATGAATGGGGCATGTTGTCACAAAAGGTTCAATGAACTGTTTATCAATTGTTGCCTATGTTTGTACTGAAATGAAAAAAAATGAAGCTATCCATAGCAACATTCGAAAACACATTTATATGAAATACAAAGTGTAGCCTGACAGCTGATTACAGTACATACCTATCATCCACATGCTGTCCTACATTTACATATACAAGCCACAAGATGGCCCTAGTTCATTATCTGCGGTTTAAACCGAAACGTGTATGTGATTATTATTTTGAACACTAGGTGTCGCTATATTACCAATTATGTTTGAAGGCGTCCTTCAGGACTCTTCACATTACTCAACACCCAAATCTTAAACCTTAAGTGTGGAGACGGTCAGCCTCTTAAGACCATAATCTCTCTTTCAGAGTCCAGATGAGATGAATGCTAGTGCTTATCAAAGTTTGACCACAGGCCACTTTTGCTGTAAACTCTAGTTCTGTGGGCAAAGGTCTTTTTTCATTGAGGCTACAGACACTCAGAGGACAGATGTGCTATTTGAATAAAGTGACTCAGACTTACACATTGTTGTGTAGGCCTGTAACAGATCATATGCTAAACACAAAAAAACCCAAAATGACTGTATCTGGAAAGATTTTTGGCAGATGCACTATACTTTTACTTTTTAACCAGTTTTTATTACACATATAGCCTTTTATAAACAGTTTCTCTTTAGAATTTTTTTTTTATCAGATGTCTTCAAAGTGACTGTGTTGGGAGTGATGTTTCATATCATTAATATTTTAATCACATAAACAACTATAGGGGGAGATGGAGTGAAGGGAATCACTTTTTTTAAACAAAAAGCACATTATATTTTCAGTATATCCATGACACATTTGATGATTCAAAGGTAGCAAACAGACTGCGTTTTTTAAGAAATGATACTGAACCACATATTTCTCACTTTCATGTATGATTTATTTTCTTGTGTAAAAAGAGTAAGTACAAAGCAAACAAACAAAAAACAAAAACTCTTAAAGGAGTTTATGAAACTCGTTGATCTGACAGTCTGTAGAAATAGACAATCCCCACAAACATATACAATCCACTCTATATTATAGAGTTCAAATTCTAATCCACGTCTGTATTCCCACTGCCCAAGGCCCTTCCCACCCTATAACACAAAAACTCCCCTCAAGCACAATATGTACATCATCCCAGTGATCGAAAAGCTCACAGAGACCAAACTGCAGCCATCCTGAAATGTGGAAATGTTTTCAAGAAAAAAAAGGAGGAGGAGGAGGAGGAGGAGGAGGAGGAGGGGGGGGGGTATTCTCCAAGAATGGCTGGGAAGGAAGGGTGTGTGAAGAGATATTAGTTAGTCCAAATAGTCAGGAATGTAGCCAGTACAAAATATACAATGCTTGATTGTTGCCACAAATAACAGGAATGATAAAGGAAAAAAATCTGAGGGCTTTTCTTTTTTTGTGATCTTAAAAAATCCTCGGCTTTGGTTTGTTCAAGTGTCCAGTGACCAAAGAATAGACAGCTCGAGAGGGGTGCAGATTGCTTTCCCACACTCTGAATAGAGCCTCACTCCTTCACCCGGCTCACCCCTTCACTCTCTTTTCTTCCATAAGTGGAGGAGAAAAGTTTCTATCCCGCACCTGCAGCATAGATGAGAGGGAGAAAAGTTAACTCAGAGCACACACACACACACACACACACACACACACACACACACACTGTGGATTCAGGCGGACTGCAGACAGTCTGGCGCCAAATGGAAAACTTTCATTTGCTAGAGCTGATAGTGGAATACAAGCTTGTTTGCTGATTGGCACGATGACCAAAATATTAGGACACTGGACAGACTTTAATACGCAATCTTGTCCTGTATGACATTTACCAAAAACATGAGATTTAACCCACGTATAATGACTAATCAATTAACTGCTTTACTTGCTCTTTAAAATAAAGATTCCATTTAAAACATTTCCAGCTTAATATCATATAGGATATGCTTTTTAGGTTTTTGCACAAAAAAAAAAATTCTTGCTTTTTGAAAAAAATCTGCTATAAAGAACTCAAACCAATATGCTGGTCTGAAGAACCTATAATGAAATGTATCTCAAAAGAATCATATAATTCTTCTTGAGGTTTCATTCTACGTTCTTCAAATCAGGAATGGTTCTTTATTAGAAGAGCGTTCTTTGCTGATCCTATAAGGGCTGAATAACTTTTATTTGTCAAGGATAATAATGTAAATGAATCCCTAACAAAATTTGACTAAACCACAAAAAAAGTCATTAAAAAAACAGTAACGCACCATTGAACGTTGTCATTCCTCTGTCCTAATGGCACATAGCTTCATCCTCTTTGGAGAAATTACGGCTCATCTCTGAGTTCTACAGGAGGAAAATACATGCACAGTTTTAATTATTTCACATGATCTTTATATCCATTAACATATGGCATAAATCACAGTAATTAAGAGGAAATAAATAACGTCGCGCTCACCTTCATTGACATAAACATGTCAGGCGTGTTTTGTGTGTCCGTCTCGTTTTCCAGTGCAATCTGTAAATCGAAGATGTAATCTATTACATGCTGAAGAATCTCCACTTGGCTCACGGACTTGTTCTGAGGGATGCTGGGCACCAGCTCTTTGAGTTTGGAGTAACAGTCATTCATATCGGACAGCTCCTCAATGGGACTCTTGCAGCGGCTGATGACGAGACTCTGCTCTGAGATGCAGCACACCGCTTCATAACAGCTTCTGACAGAGCGAACGGGACTGATCGCCTTCATTCTGGATCTGACGTCTGACTTGCTAGTAGAATCCAGCTGTAAAGATGTCTGAAGAAGTCTGGGAAGTAAGACCAACTAGCTCTCCAGCTTGATAGATATCCAATGCTTCACTTTCTCCGGGTCTCGCGCTCATTGAACTATGGAAGCACGATCAGGCAGCGACCGCTTTTCAAGCTTTTCTTCGTGTAGCGCCGCCCTCTCCGAAGATAAACAAACCCTCATGTGCTGCTAAGCCAATAGTAAGAGGCTTATAAGGGTACAGGCCCCGCCCTATGCAAATAGATAACTCGCTGTTGGAAGCGTTGAGATGTCAGTCAGACTGAATGGTGGAATGAGGAAGAGCTGTCAGAATACCAGAGAGGGAGATATATATATTTTTTCTGTGGTGGATTTGAGTGAAGATTTGGGGTCAGTGAACCTAAACGGAGCTGGGCCAGCTTGTGCAGTAGATTAAATATAAACTTTGCTTAAAGTTCACACATGTTTTTTCCCCCCTAAGATAGTTTTATCACTATTATTTTATACCGATGCTTTGGAAATATTGTAGGCTATGCAAACAATCCTAGTCATTTGAAATTATTTTAGAATTCTATTTTAGTTAAAATTATAAACTTGCGGTTTAGGCTGCGCTGACCTTCTCTTTTCAAAAGTGAACACTCTTGATCTGTAACATCAGTAGAGGAATAAGGGAGGAAAATGCTATCATCTCTCAGCTAAGACATGATATGGATAAATTCCATAAATCTGCTACTCCCTTGACCTGCAGACACACTGGCGTCGGGAATTAATTCCTTTAGGAGACCATTCTACACACGTAGCCTAGGCTACATGAGATTAAATATCTATACAGAACACACACGGAAATAAAAAACAACCCTCTAAAATGCAAATAGGCTATTATACTTAATTGCTAGTTAAAAATATCGAAGTGCCCAAGTCACGACATGCAGTAACGAGTTCAATGTACTTTTTCCCAAGTAATGAATCAAGCTTGTAACTTTGATACCCCTCTCGATTCTCATGCCAAGAGGGATAAATATAGATCTTTTTCAATAAAACATCTCCTAATATTCTCACGATCATAGAAATATTAATAACCAACTCAGGAACCTCTGAACAAACCACTGCGCGCGGTTTTCTTGCATTCTAAAAGTGTTACTCGTTATCTATAAATAGATCATAACTACAGCTGTCTCCCATGACTCTTTTTTTATATGAAAAGGAAGTTTCGCAAGTTACAATCAAACTATAGCCCGACTCTCGTTCCAGTTTTAACCCGGCGCATTTTTAGTTTACATCAAGATGTGTCCCCTCTTTTCTCACAGTGCTGTTTTTGTGAAGGAATGCGCTGGCGGGCCAGCTGTGTGTCCTGTCCCGCTCCAGCTGTGTTGATCTAACGCGCGAGTCCCAGACAGCCTGGCGCCGGGCTCCCGACGTCATCCATTCACGCGCTCCAGCGCGCACCCCATCTGCAAAAGACTAGTCTCGGCAGTGAAGCCGGTCTGATTGGTTAGTACAGCTGTCAATCAACCTATACAAACCCGCGTAGCCTCGCGCACAAGACATGTAGACTTGCCCGCACAATTTATTTGCGCACACCTGGACTTACATTCAGTGAAGAGTTTTTCCGTGTGTAAAGCTCTTCAGTTTGGCTAGATTAGTTAAACTAATACAAAAGCAGCTCTGTTTTCTCAGACTGCAATAGTATAATAGTTCTCAAATAAAACACATTCCTGTTTTGCTTGAATGGCAGGCTAGCCTATTTTGTCATGTTCAAACTGGTGTTAAATTGAGTGCACTTTAGTCAAAGAATACACACAATTTAATTTGTCACGAATAAAAAAAGAGGCTGTGAGAAACAGATAAAGGTTAGGCTCAGTCCAGTTGGTTCAATAGGCTGTAGCGTAACTGTTTAGAAGTTACACTACTTGAATGGCTGACTCCAAAGGTAATAACATTACAGCATGGTTTGACTGTCATTCTATTTCTCATGGCATCATTACATTTGTTAAAAATTAAACGTGGCGTCTAACCATTAGAAGTTTTAGAGACTGGCCTCTTCACACCTTTTATTTTATGTGCATGCAACCGGATGAACCAATTTTTGCACGCCGTGCTAATTAAGGTGCACAAAAACTGCCCTTATATTTGATGTTCGCTTGAACTTTTCATGTTTCTGCACGACCGCAAGAGATTCAGCCCTTTTCCTTTCTTGCCAAGACCAACAGAATGGGAAGAAGGCCTCTGCAGGTATCCAGTTGGGTTCGAAAATAGCAATAAAAAAAAATGATAAAAAAGAAGATGATGTGGGCGTGAGAGCAAGAGGTGGAAGTTAAAAATGTTTAAAAAGAGATCATGGAAATGTTTCATCATCTCTGCTGATATACCAAGCAACTCCCTAAATGTTCGGTTGGGAGAAGCCACTGTTTTGTCTTAAGCATTAGGCCTTTGCTTTACCAAGGCGATAATAAGTACAGTACGTCATTGCCCATTATGAAGGACAGTATGCAATCCTTATTTGTCCCTTTCAATGTCTAATTGCAATTTGGCTTATAACTATTAGCCTACTGACGTTTATCCAATTAAACAACTCATTAAATTCATGTTACCTAGTAATTTATCTCTGCTTCACTGACATACACTGTTCCATATCCAACTTTCTGCAAAGGCTTCTTTTGGAACGGTTTCCACTGTTTATTAGGCCATATGATCTAAAATGTATAATGTACAAAGCAGTGAAAACATTCAGTAGGTGTGTGATACTGCTGCTTTAATTTGTTGATTGTTACATTCCAATTTTATTCATTTAAATATCATTTTATTTCACACCACAATTTTATTTAGCCTATTCATATCGTTTACTCCATGTGCATTTATTCATATTTTAGGCCCAATGCTATTGGCAATACTAATATACAGTTAGCCTATGTCACGCCAATATAGCACATTAAGCTCGAATGAATATGACCTTATTATTCCCTAATCACGTGACGCACCATAGGCTACCTGGTGAACTGACCTGATGTGACGTTTGATCCCAATTTGAAAACTATACTACTTTAAGTGCTGGTACTGATGGATTCAACACAGGGGACACGTGAGGCGTATTTTCTTCTCTTTCTGTTTAGTTCAGTGTGACTGCGGTGTCTGTGGACCAGGTCCGGCACAATCGAGCCTGTTTTTCAGCGCATGGGAGAATGTGGCGACTGGCGTCAGTGAGTCTGCCCTGCTCCGCGTCCCCGCCCTCTGCTCGCCCCCGCGCCTCTGTGCAGCTGGACGCACACAATCAAGCCATCAACAATCGCCGTGCATAATTAGCGCCGCCCTCCACCCCCTCCCGCCCTCATCACTCCCAAAGAAAATCTTTCAAGGCGTTTTTTCCCTCTTCGTCGACAAAGCCTCTCTATTTGTCCAATAGCAATAAGAGATCGCCGAGAAAACCGCGAGAATATTCTCCACACAGAATGGAGTGGCGACTTTTGAGTGATAGATAGCGAGTGTATCTAACAGCAGGAGGAGTGATTAAACGAATTAATAATGAACAGATTTTGTATGAAGTTTAAGAATATGGCACCCTGGACCACAAAACCAGTCATAAGGGTTAATTTGAAGTATTTAGGCTGTATCACCCGAAGGCCGAATAAATAAGCTTTCCATTGATGTATGGTTTGTTAGGATAAGACAATATTTGGCCGAGATATACAACTATTTCACAATCTGAAATCTGAGGTTGCAAAAAAGAAAAAAAAAAGAAGTTCAAATTAAGTTCTTAGCAATGCATATTACTAATAAAAATTATGTTTAATTTATGGCAGGTAATTGGCATAAAAGAAAAATCAATAATTTTGATCCACAATGTATTCACGGCTATTGCTGCAAATATACCTGTGCAACTTATGACTCTTTTTGTCGTCCAGGGTGACATATTATTATAGAAATATACAGTATTGTTATTGAAACATAATAGGGCTATCATAGGGATGTCAATGTTGTAAGAGGATAAAAATAAAATAACATCTTTTAATATATTTATTATGCCTTGCAGGGCAGAGAGACAAGATCAGTTTGCAACTAAAAGTTTTGATGGAGATCTTTGGAAGAGAAACAGATGAACATCATGGAGCCATAACTCCATTGCCAGAGGTTCGTGCTTAAATTACATAACTGGTTATGTTTGCATTGGTTGCATTGATACAAGGTTAAGTAGGGCTACACAGTAGGCATTTATCCTGGGGTCAAACGCATGAGTATTATACAACATATGCACAGACTATAAAAACAGACTGAGACAGGAGTTGGATTCAGATGACAGGAACAAGGGAAAAAGAGAAGGGATGAAAGAAGGATAAAAGAGGGCAAGACATTGTAAGAGACAGCAAGACAGAGCTCAGGGAGATAAACCCAGGCCAAAAGCCCTCTTGTCCTTACAGACAGTTTTACTGAGTGTCTGCATGTAAATTAGAGCCAGTGTGCACACATTTCTTTCTGGGTCAACGATGATTTGACATCACAGAGAGTTCTTTGGTTTTTCGATTTCGAAGTATGTGCACGCACACATATATGTACACGTTCACATGTTCATTTGAGATCTTTCCATGATGTAAAAAAGCCATTGAGAAACAAACAGCTGATTTCTTGACACATGGTCTCCCTCCTTTTGCTGTTCCTATCCAGGTCACTGCCTCATCCTCTCTTTCCTCAAGATGCTACATACACACACTCACACAATAACTGACCTGATTTCAAGACCCAACGTGGATAGACAGTCAACTAATCAGACATAACTAACCTCTTATCTTCTGAGATGTCACCATTTGCTTCCTGTCCCACAGATGCATTGTCTCTGATTCAAAAAGACACGACGACACACTTTAGGTTCCTATGTGACTTCACATTACGGTCTAGAAAGATGATTGCTAGAGGGCTTTGTGAAAAAGATAAGTTTGCATTTACAGGAAAACATACAAAACATATTTAAAGAAATAGTATTAAAAGGGAAATTTATTTTTTTTAATATATATAATATTAATGAAAGAATTCAGTAAATAGTAACACGGGGAAATGTTGTTACAATTCAAAATCTATTTCTATTAGAATATATTTAGTATGTATTTGTTAATGAATGGAAAACATTTTTTTGAAATAGACATTTTTTGTAACTCAATATATGTCTTAACTGATACTTCTGGTCAATTTAATGTTACTGTTGAATAAAATATATTCTTTCTTTCTTAACGACCCCAAACCTTTAAATGGTAGTGTACATCAAATATACACTAAATTAATATGCAAGATGATAGAATTGTGTTATTTTTTTGTGAAAAAAAAGTCAGTAGAACACTTTAGAAAATAAAAGACAGAAAGCAAGAAAACTGAACATAAATTAATGTCTAAAATAAATATATTTAGAGCTACACATTAAAAATATACTTGTTCTGAACCTCTCAAATTCTTTCTCAGCAAATCCACAAAGCTGCTCAGTTCTAATCTTCAAACCATTGATTTAGTGTGATTAAACTCTTTAGATAAAACAACAGAAGATAGATAAATTATATAATTATTGAAGGTCATTGCATTAATTAGTTAATAATTGCAAGACAATAGAGCAGCTAGTGCAGAAACAACAGTAAAGCTTAAGAGGTCATCAGGCCTTGATATGGTCGTGTTCTAGCTAATGTCAGGGTGACTGAACGAGATTATGGGGGATGTGGTTAAGCTAAGCTTATACATCAGTTTAGCATTCCCTGTCTGGGGGGGTGCTTAAGATAGAGAGCTGATGACCTTTGACTTGTGAAGAGGCCATATAGTGAGAAGCACAGAGTAATTAAGATAAGATTCACAGTGAGAAACCACTCCAGTAAACAAAACTGTCCCGCAATGTCTCAGAGTGCAACACTTCAAATAAACATAAACAATCATTTACACTGAGTTTTAGATCGGTGATTATGTGTTTTGGGACGTGAGGAGGTGTAAATGTGATCATATGTTTGGGAGTGTGGATTTGGTTTGTGTGATAAAGAAGCATGTTTAATTGCAGAATTGTGAGTGTGTTGTTTGTAATGGGTGTTAAATAACCAGAGATGCTCACCTGTGTCAACGGATTGAGTTAATTATCAGCTTTCAGACGTCTACCAAGGTCTGACCATCAGCTGTGATGGAGAGACAGATAGAGATGATAAGCAGGGAAGCACTGTGATTATGCAGACTTTACATAGCTCAAATGTGAGACTAAAATATCTGTCCATTAGTTTGGAAAAATGTGTGAAGCTCTGTAACAAAAACTAGTCAGCTGTATATCTATTGCCTACTGTCAACTTTCAAATGCAATCAATTTAGAAGGATCTACACAGGTAGAACCTAAACTTGATTTATAAGAGAAATTCTTATTCATTTCTATGGTTTCAGCAAACATTGATTGACTGTTGTATCAGAAATCTCTTAGATTTCATCAAATATAACTTGATTTGTGTTGCAAAGATGAACGAAGGTCATACAGGTTTGGAATGATATGAGGGTGAGTAATACATTTTTGGTGAAAAATTCTGGTTGTTATGCTTGCTAGTTGGTGTGCTGTGGAGGTTCATATCTCCTCATAAAAAACATCTCTAATATTACTTTGAGTTTGATCCCGTGCATTTGGAATTGCATTAGTTATAACTAGGTATTTTAGTCAGCATAATAAAGGAAAACCCTAATGTTGGAAGCATATTATGTCAAAGAGTAAATTTTCCCATGCAGCCAGCATGGTTTCACAACTGTGGGGCTGATAACAGAGCTTGTTAGTCGTTGCCTTGGTAACAGAAATGTTTACATACTGTATGAGATGTAAATAGCGATTGTGTTATGCAAGATATATTTGTGTTTCCTTGTGTTCCAAGACAACAAACAAGCAACCAATCATGAGTGGCGGCATCACTACACACACTTTTATCATAGTTCATGTTTTGTAAATGAATACATTTTGACATTTAAATCACATAACCAACTTCATATGTATGGCTTTTCTGATGTAATAAATTTGCTTGGTAGCTCAGCTGATAAAAGAGCTCTTGTTGCTTTAGCCAATGAAGCTCTATTTTGTGTTTGCTTTGGTTAACGTTAACAAAATGTTCCCATAAACCACAATAGAGCGTTGACCTTTTAGCTCTACTAACTGCACATTTCATTTATGAACTGTTGTGACACATTCATCTATTTTAGATAAAACCAAACACACTTTAAGTGCCACTCACTCAAAGTGTCGCTAAACATGCTAGAAACAACATAATTTGTAGAAATATCACCGTAAGATGGATATTTTAAGGACTATTCACAATACAACACATGAAAACAACATCTATTTCAGACTTTTATATAGTATGGCACCAGAATGTGTGAGGATGGTCATCGACTGCAAACGCCATACTCCAGCAGCAGCTTCAGGAGCTGTCGGTTATAGATGTAAGGGTTGCCATAATCTCAGCTGCGGTCTCTGGGAAGGTGGGTGGTAAAAGAGCAATTGTTTAAGGTTAAAGACAGCGAATAAGACAACCACTTTCACCCCATAAAACGCCACCATATGATATGATTTTTATGCCTTGCTGCAGCTTCTGTATTACCGTAACCTCCAAATGACATCCAACTAACATCTGGAAGATGTTATCCGTCACCTGGCCCAGGCTTTGTGCCGTAATTTGAGCTGAAGTCATGAGCGGTGCAAGATGTTGTCTCAGAGTCGGGTGTGTTGCTCTCGATGGAACCATGGAGCAGCGCTCGCTCGCAGCAGGGGACCTTAATGCGGCATGTGCGCACAATGGCCCAGATACGGTATTTTGTATGTTGTGGCGTTATTGTGTCTCTGTCTCTCATAATGGCCCATAATAAGCACAGCAGCACAGCTGGCGTGTTTTGGAGATGGCACTTCCTGAGGGAGTGTTCCGCCGAGAAATAATGACGGCTTTGATTGGACGGTGGGGAGAGAGTGGCAGTTCCTGCTCTTTTGTTCCATTGTGCAAAAGATGGAATGGGAAAAGAGTGTGAGCGAGTGTGTTGGGAGATTATACACAGCTGTTGGAGATGTCATATTAAAGACACACTTCACACACATACACGTGCATATCTTTCTGCCCTTCCCTGGCAAGACAACGCCCAAAAAACATAATATTATAACTTAAATTAGTCAAAAATAAGTACAAAAGACAAACACACAGGACAGGTGTGCATGCGAAAAATCTGTAAATGCATTATCATGAATATATGATCTCTTTCGGCCTTTTAATTACTATGCAGTTCTATGAACCCTAAAAGCAGATATAAACATCACAAGCAAAAAATATTTTTAGGGGGGGAGGGGCTTGAGTGGCACTAGCTAACATCCTTTATAATCATAGAAATAAATGAATAACACCTTTATTTTTAGGCGACAGCAGCATATGTTCTCACTCTTCGTCATAGACGCAGACAAACGTACAACACTTTTTTTTTCTGTTTGAGTGAATTTTCCATTAGAGTCTGCAAAGATCACAGGTTGGGTTGCTTCCTGCCACTGCAAGAGCGCAACCACAGCAGCTAACCAGTATCTCTGCTCTCACTGCAGCACCCAGGGCATTAATAACACACTCATCTGCACACACTCACACACTTCTTTTAACCTCAGCTGCAAGTTCTGTCTCTCTAAGATTTTCCATCTTTGCTTTACAGGCAACTGCATTACCCAAAAGTCACACCACACATGCACACTTACACGCAAGTATACATGTTCCCAGGTTTAGTATAAAGTTCTTTGACTTTTACCTGCATTTTTCTTCAGGTTTTGAGTGATCATGCACACTACAAGATGAACAAAATGTGAAAAAAATAACTCTAAAATGTAAGTACATCAATTATTGTAAAAATAGAAGCAGTCCATTCAGTGTAAAAATATATTTGTCAAAATGTTTAGTTTTTCACTTTTTTATAGGCCTATCAATACTCATTGAATTTAATATCTTGAAAACAATATATTGCCACTTCCAAACATTTGATGAGGTGTTTCACATAAAAGTGTGAAGGAACTAAATGATTGCATAATGACCTGCATACGTTCTCATTTTCACCCAGATGAAATATGACATTTTGATTAAACATAAAAAAATAAACATATCCACATATTGATTTTTCATAGTAACATCTACAACATGCATCCAGTAAAAAAATCATGTCGAATATTTATTTACTGTTCCTTAAAATCTAAACTCTGTCAATCAAATCCAAAGCACTATGTATATACTGTTTGCTTTTTGAACTGAGAATTAATGGAACACAAAATAAATTCAAATATCAAATAATCAAGGCTGCCCTTATCCACACAAGTAAAATGCATTGATACTTTTGGTTCATATTAGGTCTTTAAACCCTTAGTCCCCTTTGCATGCTAAATAAGTGCTGTAGCATTAGACTAATGTGTTTAACACATTAAAGACTACTGAATAATTAAATCTGTGGTATTTCTTTATGTGTTTTATCTGCACCAAGTTAGCTGCCAGGCCTAAAACTACCACTGTGTGCTTATTCATGTTAATGGACAGAATTTGTTGTAGTACTTCACAAGAAATGTGAGTGAAAGAGCAAAACAAGTCTTGTAGTGTTTGTTTGAGTGAAAGTTTCCCCCTCTCTGTTTCTGATGGAACATCCAGATGTAACGGCAGACAGACTGTAGCCATAGGGGTGTCTCATGCCCTCAGCTGTCTTTATTGTAGTCACACTTTTCTGCTCTTCAAAACATGATCACGCGTGCTTTTTATACAAGCTAAATAAGGTAAAAATGAGAGGTTACCATGCTTTAAGCTACATACAATGACATGTGTGCTTGACATGTTTAGATTGTTCCTTTGACAGTGACTCAACAAAAGGTCAAAAATCACTGACTCATGCATATGCTAACTTTCTCTCAATCAAAATAATACAACAATCACCGTAATCCCACAATCCTTCCTTCCTCCATCTCTCACTTCATCTGCCCCCATCAAAGGGAGCAGAGGATGACTGGAGACATTCGGTCGTTGTGATCGCCCACCGTGAAATTGGCCCTTGGGCACGGATGATCGGACGAAAGTCTCAAACGTTGGTTGGTGAGCTGTGAGGTGTTGAATTTCTGCATTTATTACTGATAAGGAAGGAGTGGGAGGGGATATCGGACCCAGCCATGAGAACTCAAACAGACTTCTGTCTGTTCCGAAATCTCAGGATGGATTTCAGTCCATCTCAATTTCAACATTTCTTTCTCTCTGAAGAAACTTGTTAGTAATAAAGTTCGTCAAGACAAATTCTCAATGTAGGCTTGACGTCTGTAAAGTCTTGAACGCATGTTTAAAAATGTTTCAGAAAGCAGAAAGCCTTTAAGTTTATATCAGTCACACAGATGGGTTGTCCTACACTGAACTATAAGATAGAATTTGAACTCTTAGAATGTCAATTTATCTTAAACAGTCCTTGTGTTCGGGAACTCTCCCTCCCTCTCTCTTCCCATCAGGTCATTCGTTAGGTCAGATGAGACCTTATCTTGTTTGTCTGACACGCTACACTACTTTTTTTAGACAGCAAATTAATCAGTGTTTCTGTTCAAAATTGGTAAATCTACTAAGAGTCTTGACAGCGAGTAAAGCTCACAAATCGAATTTTCAGTAACTTAGAAGAGTCACTGCCTAGCAATAAAAATGCTTGACCGTTTCACACATAAACCCACAGTTCCTTCTCCACTGAAATGATATTTTAGACAACTTAAATGGAAGATTGTTTTACATTGTTTAGTCTGGGGCTAATAATTATAAGGATTGTGTCCAAAGCCTAATTACACAAATGTTTGTTTTCTCTATCAGTAGCAGTTTTCTATGTTGATTTTAAAATGTTCAAAACAACTTGGAAAGTTCTAATAAGTTTTGGTTTGTATTATGTCTGAATTTGATCCCTGGTCCCCTTTGCATGTCCCCTTGCAGTGCTGTACCATTAGACTACTAAATAATTAAAGGTGTGGTATTTTTTCATGTTGATTTTAAAAGGTTTAAAACAACGTAGAATCGAATACGATTCTTTCAAACAAACCTTATGCAAGTAACGTTAATGGAACATTGTTCAAAATTATGTTCTTCTGGTCCATAATAATGTTCTTGAAATGTTAGCACAAAAATGTTGTTTATGCATCATTCAAGGACTTTTTTCTGAAACATTTAGTTGGAGGTTTGTATAAAAGGTTTAAACATGTTGCTACTTCAGAACCTTCCAAGAACAAGTAACGTAAAAAGTAAAATTCCATTGATGTTTTCTCATCAATAAAAACATTTGTAAAACATTTAAAAAAACGAAAGTTTTGAACGTTCAAAAAACATTTAAAAAATATTTTCATATCTTAATGAAAACATGAGCAGAATGTTCTTCTATTTGGGTCGTAGGTGATCAGTTGGGTGTAATATAATTCTTTATTCTTTAGTTTAGCTGAAAAGTCTAACATATGTTAGTCTATATGTATACTTATATAACTTCCCATTATGACAACATAACCCTATATTGGAAAATGTGTTCAATTAACTACACACATATATATATATATATATATATATATATATGCAATAATGGGGAAAAAATCTAAAAACAAAACAAAACCATAAAAGACTGCTGAATATTGTGCTTTTAAATGTATTATGTATACATTCTAAAATGCTTTCAGAAAATAATTAATAATTGATGAATATAATTGCAAAGAGTGATACAAAAGCTGATTGCTAAATCACTGTTTACCACATAAGAGACATTGTGAAAGCTAATGCAAATGTGTCTTGACTGGACGCATTGCTGATTCCCCATAGTTTACACAGTGGTCTTAATCTTTAACTGCTTTTACATGCAAGGTCCGTCACAGGTTTCAGAATATCCTGAGGCCACAGTTGTGATGTATGTGTGACCTCTTTACCCTATCGGTCAAACCCAACCTCTCACCTTTAACCTGCCGTGTGACCTGCCCCTGATGGATTTTTGTAGCTGCTCCTCTGAGCTGTGAAACATAAACTGTACAGAAGAGAGTCGACCGGACAGCACCATCCTGACACTGAGAGCTATTTGATATGCTATAACTCTAAAAAGTCACCTCCACTTGGAAACGTTCCTTGAGATCTCTGTGTTTGCCAAATTATTTACGACAAATAATTCATCACATGGGTTTTCCCGCTTAACTGATTGCCCGCTTGCAAGATATATTAGTTAAATGGGATTCTCACCTTCCACAAACAGTTTAAATAATCTTTCGGAATATGTTCATCCTGATTGGTTCACACGTAACACACAAGAATCATGTTCTCTGCTCTCTGCAGCATTCCAAAGAACTTTTCCAAGATCCAAAGTGCCCCCTACAGGATACTAGTGGATTTCATCTGCAGTCCAACACATGCAGTGATGTCAAACTATCAAACACACATCAACACAAGCAGATGCATCAACAAACGTGTCAGCAGAACATTATTTCTGGCATTCAAATATGCATCATATGAGTTACGTTTTGAGATTTTTAAAATCATTTTATAAATAATAATAGTGATGATAAAGCAAAAATAAACAGCTATAAAAGACAATCAGTGTATTGTAAAAAGCTCAGAGCTCTAAATGGGAGACATTCTAAGTCAAGGACACTGAACAGTTGCTGAGTTTCCAAGTCAAGGCTTTTGAACTCCTACAGACTCAAACAGTGAGGGAACAAATTGATGTTCTCATGTGACTTCATGCCAACATTCAACTCAAAACAGTCAACAAATCACTTGTCCGTGCTGTTTATAGCCTCAGACATAGATCTACAAACCAGAAACCGTTTAAATCCCCACCTTGTACGCTTGGGAAATGCCTTAGAGATGTGCACAACTCAGCAAACTCTCTGGTGATGAAATAACGGCTTTTTTAGTCCTAAAGAGGAACCAACTAACCAGCTGGAGAAAACTATCTGTTAAAATTCCCATTCATCTCAATAATGTTGCACAGCCTATAGGCTTGGTTTCTTTCCTCTGTTGGACACAAAAGGAGATATTTCAAAGAATGTGGGAATGGTGGGAAACTAAATAGCTGAAGGCAGCTATACTATTTTTGTTTTTTGTATAATGGAAGTCAACCCACTTTCTTCAAAATATCCTCTCTAGTGTCCAAAAGAAGAAATAAATTCTTATTGGTTTAGAACAAGTGGAGGGTGAGACCATGTTTTTGGGTGAACCATCCCTTTATGAAACCTCCAAATACTAATTCTAAGAAATATTTGACATCATTTGAAACATCTATACACAGCTGTTTGTGAATGGCCGTCATTAGAGAAAGATGCCTTTTGGTTACAGAGCATGTAGTTACAGCATCTACCAGCAGGGGCTAACCAGCTAAACCATGAAAACTAACTAAACAACTGCTGTTTTATTGTGTTTACCTAGGTTAAGAGCAACATAGCAAGTTTCCTGGATGCAAAAAACATTTTTTCAGGTTTATTTAGATTAACTCATCCCTTGGCAACTGATAAAGAAATGCGCAGATGCAACACACACACAGTTTGTGACAGTGCAGGACCTCATTCCGCTCCTCCTGCTCCCCCCTACTAGGAGACCCACAGCTGCGCAAGCCAGGTGCTATCTACTCTAACACACATACACACACACACATTCACACACTTCCACCCGCCAACGAACCCAGCAGGAAATGCCTAATACCAGTTTTAGAATGATGCCACTATGCCAGCAGGAAAGGGCGCAGCACTCGCTCACGTTCCCTTGTGGGGATCAGTGTCTGGAGACCTTCAGGAGAAAGTCTCCAGATGACAGATACAAACAACATGAACAGCGATACTGATGTAATATTGACTTGGGAGTAAAGATGCAATAAAATCTTCAAAACGGGGGAGAAGACTGAAGGATCTGTCATTAAAAACCCACACTGATCGCCCACTGATCATCTGTGTTGGTTGTGGCTCTCATGTTCAGTGAACTTTACTTTATAACAGTCTTTCTGGGGTCTTAAAGCTCACTTTACATATGATGCTTTACTTGGTGTTCAAATTTATAATGCTAATATTTTTAGAGAGGTAATAGCAATCTAACAGGTGTGTCACCCTGGGTCTCTCATACATGTCAGATTTTAGCATAAAATCCACAATATTAAAACAAATAAGCATCTTTTAAGGATCTTCAATGGATCTTTTAAGCATCCATTGAAAGCACAATCTTTTAGCATAGTGGCAAATAAATGGCCTTTACTTGTGACTACATATTCAGTGTATAGCCTCAGATACTATATGGCTTAAGTACACAGAAACAAATATTTTGAAACTTCAGTCTCTACTTTAAAATGTAGCATTCAGTTCAATGTTTTACTTGACATTTTATTGCAATTATTTGTTAGAAATATATTATATAGAAATTTTGTGTACTTTCTTCAAAATAGGACTATTTACTTTAAATTCTAGATATGATAAGGTTTTTGTATGATGAAGTATGTGCGACAGTGTTATTTTAATAGTGAGACAATATTAGTGGTAATTTTAAAATGTTAAATTACTTAAATTATTATTATATAATTTATAATTTTATGTAAAGATTTATTTTAAATTTTGTTGTATATTTGTCTACGGACCATTTTTTGTTTGTTAAATGTCTACATATTGTAAATTTTATTTCATTTTTAATTGTAGTTATTTTAGTACATCGGGTTACTTCAGACTTTTTTTTTTTTTAGATTTACTATATTTCTATTTACTATTTACTTTATTTTAAGTAACGGAAATCTTTCTTACAGTTTTGGTTTCAGTTAACTATAATTAAGATGTGCAATAGGTACTTTTCATATAAAGCGTCACCTTCCTTCGTCTTTAAAAGCCCCTCCGCCTCCTGTTCTCTCTCCCACAGGTGAGACCCAGGCCAGAGTACACCAAAAAAGTACATCAGCTATTTCTGTCTGTGGCTTACCACACTATTGACGCTGTACCGCTCATACGTACTCAGTTATCACGTAGGAGTTAAGAAAGCAGACATAAGCATATACAAACACACACAGCACAATGTAGACAAACAAACACACACGCACCCTATAGAAAAGGTCCGATGTTCAAAACTGATCGGCAAGCAAAAAACAAAAACTTTGCTGATGTGTGCTTGTATCATATCTCCTCAAGACTTTTCAAGAAAACGCTACAGGTGTACAGCACAAAAAATCTACTCTTAGTCAATCGGACGCAATGGATCACGTGGTCGGAAGAGTTGTTGCCCAGGAAATGATACTTCATCGGAATGGAAACTTTAGTGCGGGCCACCACAACAGAGACACCGTGTGAGTGTGTGTAAACAGCATGATGCCTTCTCAAAACCTCACATTGAGTGCGGTCACGCACTCACCTCTAAGTTTTCCATCCACAAGATGTCAGACCAGTATTTTGTCACCGGATGTTTTTCAAGGTCAGGGGTAAAAAAATAGATTCTCTGCTTGTGATCTTTATGTCTCTCCATCTCGCTGTGCACCTGCAGACCTGCGGAGCCAGTCCAGCAGAGTCGTGTGGCCTACTGGCTACTGGTATTTACAACTGTGGTTTCAACGCCACTTCTTCCATTTTAACTCTACTTTGGGGATTGATTATCGCAAATTGATGTATTATGAGGCTTAATTCATAATAATCTGGTCTGACTTTGTCTCTGCACTCTCAGAAATAAAGGTACAAAAACTTTTGTACCTAAAGGGTCCTATTTGGTACCTACTTAAAGTGTACATATTTGAATCTAATAGGTAGAAAAATATACTTTTTGAGAAGGTACCGCCCCAGTGACAGCTTTTGTACCTTTATTTCTGATAGTGTTCTTTCAATAATTTATTAATCATGTTTAAAAAAAACATTTTTTTTTAAAGTGCACTCAGAACTTTTGCGTTTCAGAGCAAAAGGATGTATTTGGAATAGCATGCTATTCTTACTTTTTACATATCTTTATAAATACATAGTGACACCTAGTGGTGTGGATGTATATTAAATCAAACGCAAATAGATTTCTATTAACAGTGCCATTTGTACTGTGTAAGACAGCTATGATTCAGTTTACATGTGTTAAGGAACAGGCAAGTCACCAAAAATTTAACGAGTCATTGGTCATGTGATTGCAACATGATGGCCTACATAACCACTGAATGTAAAATAAAAAAGTTTGCATTAAGCTACTGTTTGTGTTCATCTCATGAAGACGCATGTCTTGTTAACATTCTAAAAGCATTTACAACATTTTAATTTAACATTTTAATTATTCTGAAGACAGAACACTGTTTTACCCTGAAAATGGCTTTAAAGGGGTCATGATGTGTTTTATTTTTTCTAATTTTAATATGTTCCTTGAGGTTTACATAATGATGCACAAAAACCAAATAAATATGTAAAAAAAAAGTTTTTTTAACCCTCATTCTGACCCTCTGTCTACACATAAATAGTTTTTAAGGGGCTTCTCCTTTAAGGTTTGTCAGAAATGGGCCACTATTATGATTGGCTAATGCCATTGCATAGGAAACAGTATCAACGCCCCCTCACTATATTGCATGTCTGTGTTTCACAACACAATCAAAATAAAATGGTCATTTCCAGACAAAGCATTATGAAATCATTTACTCACGGTTTGTGAGGCAGCTGCAGTCAGATCTAGTACCGCTTCATCTTTCAACAAATTTCTTTGTGTACTCTCTTTGTTTCTTTGTGTACTCTCCATGAAACTGTGCCTTGTTTACAAAGCAAAATACACCAATCAATTCTCTGACATGATCATTGATGCCATTAAAAAATAGACTATCCACTTGTTCCTTATGCTGGGAACCTTCTGATTTCTGTACAAACAATCTGTTTAAACCAAACGCACCAAAGTGAGCAGTTTTTTCACTCCATTTGTCAGATTGTCAACAGAATCAAGTACGCACATCTGCATACTGTATCTAGTGTAGACAAAATAGGGGCAGTGAGTGTAATTTCTATTTGCTTTCAACACAAAACAACACTTGCTTTCAGCGTAATCAAGTATCAAACTGGCGATTGAACGGCAGTGGGTGTGGCCTATTGTGAGAAGATGACTATTTGTTGATGTCTTACTCTGGAGTCAGTGTTGTGAGCAGTTTTTGGAGCTTAATAAAATAAAGGCTTTGTTTATAATGAGGGGAATTCGTTAAGCTACGAAGCTCGCAGAGTGTTTTAATAGTACAAAGACCTCTTATATGCTAAAAGATCAAGGAAAATTAGATTTCTTATGTCTTGACCCCTTAAAGGGACAAACCTTTATAATCATGCAAGACTCAAAAATATAGAGTTTTTTAGAATTACACTTACATACTCTTCATAGATAAGCACACACACACATGCACTCCTGCAGGAAGAGTGGGTGTCTGGGAGCAGCTGCATGGGAGAGATGTCGAATGTGGTTTCCTCCGATGAACCTTTCCTATGTCTTATCAGTCAAACAGAGAGGTGAATGTGTTGTAAAAGTAACCAGCTTGATAACATTCATCAGTGAGATCTCTGCCTGAGAAATAAACACATCTCAGCTTTAGGAGAGCGCCTAGAAAACAAAGTAGAACAGAGAAAGAACTCTGAGAATCATTATCATTACAAATAACATTATTTTACTTGATATATAATTAACATTACTCTCAAATTAGGGCTATTAATAACTTTCATTCAAACTTAAGATGAACCTTCTGTCACTGCAGCTGCAATGTGTATGTAAGAGTGAAGGTCATGGCTGGGTTTTCCCTGTGAATAAAGCATCTGATGACACTATTAGGAAGGTCCCTCATTCACACATTTCCACATACCCATCATTCACAAAATTCTATATATCCCCTGCAACTGTTCATTTATTAAACGTTTTAGCTGATTTGATAATGGTTTCTGACTAATACGAATATTGTACTGCAACTCTGTTTAGCATATTTTATGATATAAATAAACTTCTATTGAGAAAAAAAAGATATTAAACATCATATATTCTCGAATATTCTCGTTCATCAGTGGCTAATCAATTATTGCAGTAGATCATACCAGGAAGGTGGATGTGTAACTATATGTGTAACTATATTATTTTTACAAACTAGTCTCTTAACTAGTTTCTTATTATCATGCATATTACTACAATATTAGCCATTTATTAGAAGTAATTAAGCACATATTAATGCCTTATTCTACATGACCTTATTCTACATCCCTAATCTTACCCAGTACCTAAACTAAACAGCTACCATATTAATAAGCAGCAAATTAGGAATTAATTAAGAAAAGCTGTAGTTAATAGTGAATAAGTGTTTCCTGTATTCTAAAGTGTTACTTTAGAAATATTTTGGTTCTTTTTAATGTTAATTTTTTACATACACTAGCACAGTTTTATCATTTAAAGGTGGATGCTTGAGATTTTTTCCCTTATGTAACTGTGTTTTTATGTGCATACATTTTTACATAAATAAGTTTGAAATAAGATTAGTTAATGCATATTGAATGAACAATAGTCTATTTATAAACAAACTTTAGTCTATAGAATAAGTAGTTTACAAAATGTTGTTAGTTCATTATATAATGTAAAAAAGTTACTGAAACTTTTTAGGTGTTATCAGTGACTGAAGGGTGTGTCAAAATATATTTGCGTGAGAACTAGGTTAGGAGTTGCCTTTGCATGAATGTTTAGGCGTGTTTAACTAAATATGACAATACCTTTTGGGGACTAACATTTGAAAAAACTGATTAATGGATAATGTTTAGTGTTGGGTTAGATTACAGTTATTATAATTAGCTATATGTAAAACAATAGAAGACTATTGTATGTCCTCATTAGCTAAGTGTGTGTGTGTATGTGTGTGTGTGTGTGTGTGCAAGGCGGCTAGGTGCAGAAGAGAAGCAAATGAGTCATTGCGGGGCAAAGTAAGATGCTGTTTTGGAGAAACACACTTTCTGCACCCATCCTCAACCTGTCCTTCGCACACACACACACCCTTATATGTACACATACACAGACAAACACATTCATCTGTCCCACGCAGTTAAAAGCTACAGCGATGTTCGCCCACGCAGTATTGCATACTGCACTCTGCGGCCTGCTGCACTGAGTCTGTGTGCAGTGAGAGCCTTGTTTAACCGCAGTAAAAACAACGTGTCTTCTTTGTGATGATATTAACATCTTGATACTTTTTTTTGCTGGGCTGGAGCGGATCACACAACAACAGGATGCCCAGGTTTGAGATCTGCTAAAAAACAATCTTCTTCTCAGCTCCAGCACAACAACAGTACACTCATGTACCTGAAAGTCTCTTTTAAGCTCCACCCACAGGAAAGACAAATCACACAATCTATTTTTTTTATCGCAAGTGCTTTTCCTTTTTTTTTTGTAGCAATAAGATCAGGAAAAGCAAATAGAGATTACTTAAATTTCCTTCCTCTCATTTTTCTCTTTAGAAGAAGAAATCATTAATAAACAAAACATATATTTCTTCTGGAGATTTGGAGGAGATCAACAACTCAGAAACTCATTCGAGATGTCCAGTACTGTCAAAAGTTAAAATATGTTCAAAATAAGATTATTTCGGGTTCATTAAACATTCTTTTAGTTCTTCCAGGGTTATGTGCTATTCAGAACTGAATTATAAATGCCTTTCATTTTTATGTAGGAATGCAGAATTGAAATCAGTTTAAATTCAGTGAACTGTACTGTTTAAACAAGACAAATCTGATGAAACAAACTTGCCTATATACAATTTAAAAAGGTTTCTAGGCCTTTATTTGCTAAATTAACTTCCTCTTTCTATTCATTTCAGCTTCCTGACAGGTGTGGCCAATTGAATTCCAATTCTCACTCATGAATTCAAAAAGAGCAACTCGTGAAAAGATTACAAGAACATCTCTTAAAGGGACTAGTATTAGTACTCATAGTTGATACATTCCTAGTTCACTTCATAGTTGAAGTGAAAGTTTATACTTAAGTGATTTAACTTCTAACTTGAACTTCCTCCAGGAGGATCTGATGCTTTGAACAAGTATAAAAATCAATCATCAGAAGAGAGGAAGCGGTTTATGCCAAAAGATATTACACTATCACTAAATAGACATGTTACATTCATTTCCGTTTTCATTTTAAGCAATACAATTTTCCTTTAAGGCAGTGGCTCTCAAGCTTTTTAACTCTAAGGCCCCTCATTGTCCACAAAAATATACAAAGGCACTATTACTTTTCTAGTTGTTCATGAGTTGCTGTATAAAGAGACAAATTTTGAAAATTTTTTTACACTCAGTTTTTGCCTGATAAAATGTTTTAGGACTTTAGAACATACCTAGAAATAACAATGCTCATAACGTTTATACCAATGACAAGATACATGAGAGATTGTATTATTTATTTTACTTTTCCAGGTCTAGAAATATTGTTATGTCTTTATCTATAATTTTAAATGATCTTAAGGCCCCCTGGTTGAGAATCACTGGTGTAAACAGTAAAACAAAAAAAAAGTGCAAAAAGTTCAGATTCATAACTAATGCAACTGAATCAAAAAACAAGAAGATGGAGGTTTTTGGTTGAGTTTCATCTAAAATCTTAAGAGTTTGCCGGTGTCTTAAAAAGATCAAGTTTGTCAATGTGAAGCATCTTGCAGCAGAACACACTGATATCTATCACACTCACATTTCCTTTTCCTGTTTATGCATCAGTTGATGGGCGATAGCAGTGGACAGCGTGTTTGATGTCAGATGGTGACCCAAATAAGCTACAAAAAGCTTTGTGCATGCCTGTGGCCTCTCTCGAAACACCCAGAGGTCTGATGGGGATGTGAACTATACTCTCAAAGGTGCGTCTGTGCGTAAGCGAGCGAGCGTCTGTGCGTGAGGGTCAAAGTGGGCTATAATTGTGTGTTCGCAGCTGTACGCGAGTGTGTGAGAAACGGCCACAGCTGAGGAACCTCCTAATGGAGCAATCACGCCTGGTTGCGAGAGCGCGTATGTGTGTGTGTTCTGAGGGCACACTGCTGTCTCTGTGCTGCCCAGTAAGCTTCACTGTTCTCCGGGCAGCACATCTGCGAGATGTGGGCGGTGTGGAGCACCGGTGTCTCTCACTCTCTCACAATTTCTCCGCCTTTATTTTTTCTTCTGTTCTACACATCTTCCCTTATAGGGATTTTTGACCTCTGCCCCTGTGGTAACAGCACCACCCATCCCTCTCACTCTCACACACACACACACTCTGGGGGTAGGAGGGGAATATCAGAGTGTGTCATCGTGTCCGGTCGCAATGCACGTGCATGTGACTGGCTGGTGGCCTCCTCACTGAGTGACTCTCCACTGCACCTGTGTGTGTGTGAGAGAGACCCAAGACAGGAAACACAGAAATAACTGCCGAGTCTCTTCATCCTGTGCCGAAGTGTGTGTGTAAGTGAGAGGGAGGAGTCAGACACTTGCACCTGGACAGTTTGGCTCTGTCACACTCACTGCCTTCATACTGTTGCACAAAGTCACCAATATGATCAGAGACGGAAAGAGAGATAGAGAGAGGAATAATACAGACACAGAGAAGAGAAAGAGGAGATGATCTTTTGTATGCAAGATCCAAAATTAACCTCACCTGCCAATGACCTGTAAATATTTATCATCCATAATTTGTTTAGGATATATTATTGGTGCCTTAAAGGTTTAGCATTGGCATTTATAAATATGTATATCCATTCTGAATGGATATATATGTATATGTGTGTGTGTGTGTGTGTGTGTAATATAAAAGTGGCCCAATTCATTTGAATTCATAATGGATATAAATATATATATATATATATATACACATAAGATATCATCAGAATAACACAAATATGATCACATTCAGAACATGAATCATGAAAACAGAACATTTAACATAACATAACACATCACACTGAACCTAACATAACATATATAACATAACACATAACAGCAAAAAATCACAAAAACACATATACACATCACAATATATAACAAACACATAATGTCATAACACAACACAGCACAGGTTATAACAGATAACACAACATAACACAATTTATATGATCAGTTTAGTTTATTTTTGTACCCTCTCTGTATACCATCAGTCACATAAAGAGCTAAAGAGAGCTAAACCACTGTCCCACATATAGTTACTGAGATATGAGTGAGGCCGTTTTTCCAAAATACTTTTTCAGTTTTAAGAATCAGCCACTGATCTATCAGATCAGTAGGCAGCAGTAACCACAAAGGGACATACCCAGAGTCAAGCTGACTTTTATAGCGATGTGGCACATACAAGCCAAACAGAAACATGTGCATAAATGCAAAAAATATCACCATCATACCAAAATAACCTCATAAAGGGAGGGGGGAGGAAGAGACTGAGAAAGAGTAAGAGTGAGAGAGAGACAGATAGAGAAAGCCAAAGAGAGAGACACACACTGAGCACCTGCAGCACGGTCCACACCTACACACAGGTGTCAGGAAGAGATAGACACAAAGAGAAAAAAGAAAAGAAAAGAGAAAATAGAGCAGAGGAAATCAGACTGCGGTCAACAAAAAAGCTTTTTCTAGATTTGTCAGTGTGTCAGAGTGTGTGCGTACAAGTGTGTGTGTGTCTGGTTCATTGAACATGCCACCACACCTGTGTGTGTATGTTGGTATATTTGTGACTGTAATGGACATAGTAATTCAACTCAAGACAATACACAGCAGGATCGAAAGTTAAGCTCAACATTTGCAGCATGATGTTGATTACCACAAAAAATGATTTGAAACATGCATATTATAACATTTTGTTAGGTTTCAAATAATACTCAAGAAAAATAAGGTTATTTATTAAAATAAAGCACCGATGTTAAGATGTTTTTAAATCTACAAATGACTTTTTGGCGTTTATATGAAGGTCATTTGACTAAATCTTGGTAATCTGACCTTCGCCAGTGCTTGTGTTCAAGTGGGATCCATACATAGCACAAATGTGTTTATATAACCCCTATGAACGTCTGGCGGTGAAAACACAGGTAGGTGCATATAGCACACATGTGGGAGTGTGAAGATGAATGTATCATTTCCCAGAAATCTGTCTCCTCATACAGGTGCTGTGTGAATCATGTGTGCGTCTCATCCCAGAGACACAGTCAGAGATGACAGATAACACAGTGACATCAGCAGCCGAGGAGCAGACGACAACACACCACAAGAGCCTTCCAGAATCCTCCGTTCTGTCGACTTTACAACCTTTTGATCCAGTTTTAAAGCACATGGCCTTTGTTCCGGAACCACTAGAACTCACTGCACTTGAGATATCACCCAAACTATCACCAGCCAAAGCCAAGTACACCGTATTCAACTAAGCATCGAGGTAAACTAGGGCAGGTACTGCTGCTTAAATCGGACAGATCAGCATATAATTACCCAGCTTTATTTATGCCAGTCAGCAGATCAGCTTGTTGTCAAGCTTTTTCATTTTCTAAAACGAGCAGCTGACTCATGGGTAGCACTTTACACAGCTGAGGTGTGAAACCGACATATTTACAGTAACCCGTTTATAGCAGGTTTTAAACATATTGTTCAATAACAGATTGGTCAGCATTTACTCACCCTCATGTCACTCCAAACCTTTTGCGTTCTCCTGTGGAACATAAAAGAGTGTATATTCAAAAATGTGTTTTTGTGCCCAAATGGTGAAAGTCAATGTAGTTCACGTTTGAAATTTTCAACATACTGTAGTAATAAAAAAAATATTTTTAAATAATTGCAGGGAAGAATTAAAATAAACTTTCAATACACAACTACGATGTATAATACAAAAATAAATATAGCATCTTAGCATTTTGTTAGGTTTCAAATAATAAATCAATACTATAAGAAAATGTATTGATGATGAAGGTTATTTACTTTTTTTTTAATCATTCAATGAAGGTGAACTGTGTTTGTTTTAATCAATATATTGCTGTCATAAATAAAGAAGTATTACATAGTCTATATATACAAAATAAGTTTTGTTTACATAATGTGTGTACTGTGTATATTTATTATATTACACACACATGCATGTATATATTTAAGAAAAACATGTTTATATTTTAAATATTTATATATAAATTTTATAAACATATATACATGTAAATATTTTCTAAATATATACATGCATGTGTATATATATATATATATATATTTACAGTGATGCAAAAAAGTATTTAGTCAGCCACCAATTGTGCAAGTTCTCCCACTTAAAAAAAGATGAGAGAGGCCTGTAATTTTCATCATAGGTATACCTCAACTATGAGAGACAAAATGAGAAAAAAAATCCA
>JAUMHE010000023.1:1853971-1871058 GCA_032359235.1 Enteromius mattozi
TGATTTTAGCAAATGGCTGCAATATAACAAAGAGTGAAAAATTTAAGGGGGTCTGAATACTTTCTGTACCCACTGTAGCTATTTACATACAAAACACACTGTAGTTCATTTATTTACATGTCATTTAGATACCAATTTCCTGAAGTAGACCATTTTTGGCCGTAAGCTATATGATTCAATTAAAGAAAGTGAAAGTGAAGTGACATGTGGCCAAGTACTTGGAATCTGTGCTCTGCATTTAACCCATCCAAGTGCACACACACAGTAGTGAACACACACAAACACACACCGTAAACACACACCAGGAGCAGTAGACAGCAAATGCTGCAGCACCTAGGGAGCAGTTGTGGGTTCGGTGCACTGCGCAAGGGTCTCACCTCAGTCATGTTATCGAGGGTGGTGAGAGCGCTGAACATTCACTCCCCCCACTGACAATTCCTGCCAGACCTGAGACTCGAACCTGCAACCTTTGGGTTACAAGTCAGACTCTCTAACCATGTTTGTGAGTGTTAGTTCATTTAAAACACTTATGGTTTTTCATCTTTTGCTGAAGTGTGACAGTAGGAAATATCAGTTTACATTTCCAAAAATTAATTTTGAGGTTTTTGTTTGCACAAGGAGTCTGACAACATCCAGCGCTCCACACAGATCTTAGCTCGTCATCATCCAGTCTGTGTGTGGAATGACACAAAGAAACTGAACAAACTAAGACAGACTAAATCAAGAAGTCAAAACTAATGTGAAAAATAATGTCATAAATAAATTGTATTTACCAATTAACTTCTATTAAGTAAATTAAAGAAACATTTGGTGTGACCATTCTTTAAGTTTGAAGCAGATTTTGCCCTACACCTGTGCATAGTTTTTCAGGTAGCTTTGCAGGTTGGATTTCCTGAAGATTTTGGAGACAATGGTGATGGTAATGGTGAGATCAAATCTCTATGTGGTGCACTGGCAGTTGTCAAAAATCTCACTGGATTATTAGAAGTAATTGGAAAATTAAAGTTTGATTATGTAAACCTATATTTCAGCAAAAGATATAGTCTATGTATAATTGTAGGAAATAACTGGGTTACACTTTATTTTGCTATAAAAACTATAAGTAACTTTGTAACTATAATGTCAACTAATTCTCATTCATTTGCAACTACATGTCTACTAACTCTCAGAGTAGACTGTTTAGATAGGTTTAGGTTTAGTAAAATGTTGTGAACATTGTCCCCTCTGCACTACAATTGCATAGTGATACAGCTTGTAGCTGTGGTTGACCTAATAGCAGACTGTCACGAGTCTCTGTGTATGCCTGCAGGTTAGACATAGTGTTTATTTCATGAAGGTCGGCAGTAGTATTATCAGTGTTAACCTGCTGTCTGCGCACTAATTCAGAGGAATCAGTACAGTGCCTGACAAGCACAACTTACAATGAACACATGCTCCATCATAAGTATTCCTTTTTTTCCTATTTGGAAAAACTCTGAAAGCCTCGGCATGAATTATTAAAAGCAAAATTCAAAATGAATTTTCCTATGCTTTTGAAAAAATAATGTCTCTTTTTCTTTGTGTTGTTATGAAATTGCTGGGAGCTGACAGGAAGTGGTGTATGAAATTGTAGCTGTCACATCTAATGCATCTGTAATGCTTATTGATTTTGCTTCTCATGCCGCTGTTGATTTGATTCTGCTTTTCACACGCAGTATTTACACGCCTTCGCTCTGTAAATATGGTACACGTATGCGTGAGTAAAACCGTGCCCTTAGCGACCCCTGTAATATATGTGGTCCAGGTCAATTAGAGGTCATGCGGGGGTTAAGACCACTTGTAAGTGTTTCATTATGTGTATGTTAAGTGGAAGTGGAAGCAGTGCATGTGTGTATGACAGGCTAGTTTATTACATGAAGTGTGTGGGCACAGCTGTGTTAGCACAGAGGAACCCTTGGGGCAGTAGTTCAAGATACGATGACCAGATCAATCCGTCTAAAAGAGAGGGAAAGAAAGCTGTAATAGAGTTTTTTTTTTTTACTCTGTCCAGGTGGTTTAACCATGCGGATCTTTCATTGGATTAATGATATGATAAAATGAATTAAAAAAAAGGTAAAAAAAAGATAAAAAAAGTGAAATTTATTGGCCTGAATACCCCTAATTTTGTATAAGCAAGGTTTGTTTGGAATGTAAAATGTCAAGTGGTGCAACTCTTCAAACCTAATAATTAATAAGGATATTTATTAATTAGTAATTCATGATATTAGTAAAAAAAATAAAAAACTATGAAAAATATATACACTTTGATTAAGATGTGTGCATATTTCAGAACTGTAAAATCATGTTACTTTTTATTTGATAGTTTTACTCCATGGCATTTAGAATGATTTAATTTAACGATTTTTTGAACAACGTATAAAACTTTTTTTCTTTTTTTGGAAACGACAAAGAGTGCTTCTGTAATAAATAGAAAATTTAAGTATTTTAAACTTTTTTTTGTGTGTTTTTTTTCATTATCATTGACCCTTTATTTACACCAGGGTTGGTTAACGATGATGTTTCCTTACATTTAAATCAATATATTTTAGCTGTGTCTATGTCTTTTTTTAATCTCATCTCATCTTGTCTCATCTCATCTCGTCTCCTCTTCTAAGTGTGTATCCCCCTCTCTGTGCAGCAGGGAGCAGCAGTGCATTCCTGCAGGCGTTTTAAAGTGTTTCCCCTTCTACTTCTTCTCCATCCACTTTATGGTAAACATGGTTCTTAGAAGAAGGCCCTTTCGTGCGTTACTGTGTGCGTTTGCATCTTTAAACATTGAGTTTGAAACTTCTGATCATTTGTGAGCATTCAGGTGTGTGTATTCAGGGAGGAGGTGTACGTGTGTGTTGATGTATGAGAACAGACGCTGCTGTTTAAATGTCAAGGGCAGCATTTGAATGCACAGAGATGTGAAGTAGAGAACTGATATTTTTAGTTTCTGTCTACGAGTCCTCACAATTCTCACTTGCGCTCTCCGCAGTTAAAGCTTTGACATGTGGTGTGTTAAGAACATGTGCAGTAGACTGATAAGAGTAAGCAGGAGGTCTTTCTCGTTCTCTCTCACTCTTTTTCTCTCTCTTAATGTTTGTGCTTCTCTTGCACATGGTCCTGCTGCTATCAGAACAGTCCATCAATTTTATGGTGTTCCAAAGTGTTTTCCAGGGATCTCCATCGAGAGAGAGAGAGGATGAGAGTGGTAACTGATATCGTGGTCACTGATAGGGATGAGGATCTGGCAGACCCCCAACAAACTTGTCTTTCTGCATGCGTTGTGTAAATTTTATTATGTAATGCTAAATACACAGCACATATTTGTTCTATCCTTAAAACGTGCTGTATTGCATTCACGAAAATTGTGATTAATTGCAGTTGCACAGAGCCAGTTTCTTCTGTTCATTTGGTTCTACAGAGTTGACAGAACTGTTGCGTCGTCACAATGGCAACGATAAACAAAGATGTCAGGTTGCATCAGCATTTATGGAAAATTACACCTGACTGCTCAAGCTTCCCAAGATCCAACACTGAATAAACAGGTTATTCTGGGGGCAATGTGAACTAGCTGTAAGGATTGTTCACATATTCAGTGTGAAACTTTTGTGTGACATTTTAAATATGAATTAACAGCTGTTAATGAATCTGTTTAGACCCACACAAACATTTGCATGTTGTTAATGCAACAGAATTTTTAGACAGAGGTGCTGTGATCTTTCCTTTTCCTCGAACTGCAAAAAGAAAAAAAAAATCTTGCCAACCAGTAATATTTACATTGAAATGGACAGAATTTGTGCTGTTGTGAACAAGCCTGTAAAGAATTTAATGATTCTGTTTATGATTCTGTTTTTCACTTCTGGCTCCTTAATGATTATTTTAACTGTTCTTTTATTAGCCTGCTCTTTTTTGTTGGTGTTGTTAATGACTTGTTGCTCAGTGAATAAGTCAAGAACTGATTCAGACAGTGATTGATTCATTAAAATAATTCAAATCAGTAACTCATACATTGGGGCCTTTGTAATGAAATATAAGAATCATTTGATTCATGATTCCGACCACAGGCTCTTCTGAATAAGAACAAGTTCTCCATCCATCCATGTCATCCTTCACCTTCACAAGTCTTTCTGCATTTCTTCTTTCCCCCCAGAATTGTGACATGGGTGTAAAATCGAAGTAGCATTTCATAGAAAACATCGATATAAACTTGATTCCTACTATCATGCTGCTGACTGGGGAGGGTGGAGGGTCTGCAATCAATTAATCTGATCAAGTGCTTCAGGAAATGGAGAGAGTAAGCGATCTCATCCATTCAGTCCCCTGATTGAATTATGTCAGGAGGAGGGGAGGAGAAGACATGTATACGTAAGTGTGTGTCAGTGTGCATAACACTGCCGACGCAGTGCTGAGGTGGGGTGTTTTTATTTCCCCTCTATTTTATCTCCATCTGCACATTAGCATTTTAATAGGCGGTACCTTATGTGAGCACAGACCCTCTCCTGACAGCTATATGACCCGTCCAAGGAGAGGTATTACTCTCAGGAGTTAATCCCACAGTCCACTTTGGAATCCAGGAGCAGCCTCATTATAGACCTGGCAGAACACGTACACCTGTTTAAATACAGAGCAAAGAGAAGACCATCTCCTTCCGGATGCCTTCAATCTCTTTGTAAAAACACACTGTCATTGTTAGTTGCCTGCATAGATGTTTGTAAATTTTTATTTAAATTCCTGGCTGGAGAGAGATCAGGCCGCCCAATAACGTCCGCTTGCCTTTCAACTGGAGATAGTTGATATGAATAAAGGCGCAAGCATATTTCCAGTGCCGTTTCCAAATGCTAATGCCATCGTTGGCATGGGCGCTAAGTTCCGGACACTGTTTTGAGTCAATCACCTGAGCCGTGAATGCCATGTGATTAATCACTCTGCATGAAAATGACGCTTTGATTAGCTGATGGCAGCACTAGTGACTATCCTGGGCTTTGGCGTCAAAGGAAGCAGACAGGGAAAATTGTCCTCATTTGCTCACTCTCGTTTGGTTCCAACCTGTAGGATTTTCTGCTTTCTACAGAACACAATGGAAGATATTTTGAGAAATGCTTTCAGTGGAAAAAAGATAAATGGTTTAACGTCACATTTCTGTAATTTTACTGTCAAATACTGGCAAATCATGTGTTTTGTAAGTAAAAAATTATGCATTTCCATTTAATTTTTGGTTAAAACAGTAACAGGATATGCTAACCAACTAACTGCTTAACTGTTACATTTCCACTGTATTCTATAACTAGTCATGCAACCTAACCGCAATTATCCAAGTGGGCGAAAAAATAAAAAAAGAGAGCAATGAAAATAAAAGACCACTCTCTTGGGAATGGAGAGTAAGCGCTTAATTAATTTTACTTATGGGCTGCTAGTAGAAATGTGTTTTATCGATCAACCACTGTATATTTGCTCGTAGACCTGCCTAATGTAATGGCCTGGAATAACTCCAGCAAGGCATTGTGGGTCATTTAAAGAAGGGCATTTGAAGATTTGAAGATTTGAATGTCAGAATCTTCAAACTGACGCGATATTTGTGTGGCAACAGCGCTCCAGATCGCGAAAGCAAAATGATGTGAAATGCTGGGAAGTCTGAAAATTGTGTTTCTGAATGACTGATGATGCTCTTTCCAGCTCTCTCTCTCTCTCTCTCTCTCTTTCCTTCCAGCCCTGAATAAAGAGAGAGTGTCCGTGCAATTTATAATGACAAATATGGAAGCTGGGTTGCAGAAGTTGCAGTCATTGATGTATTTGAACTTAAAGATGGGTCCCTTTGAGAGCCCAAATTTTGGCCGATGGAAGAGTCGCACTGGGGCTGGGGGGTGCTGGATCAGTTGTTCTGCCCCACCGTGAGCCACAGAGCTGCTATTGATTGACATGCTCATAGCCAGCAGGCTGCAGATCTAAATGGAGCCTTTAATTAACTAAATGGAGCCATAGCAGCTGGATGCCAAACACTCCTCAGCATAGAGAATGAGCAGGGCGCACACTAATGTCAAATACTAATGCTAGCAGCGCACTGTGGCTGGCGGAGGGAAAACTGACTGGGGGAGGTAGCCATTTGATATTCTACCTCATCCTACCTCACGTCGCATTCTAACTGTCGCTGTCATACCGGTCCCGTCACTATCTAAGACCCCTGTCACTCACTCGGTCCCCTTGTGCAAAGCTTTTTCCCTTTTTCTTCTTTTTTTCTCAAAGATATCAGCGTCTCTCTCTTCTGCACACTCTCTCTCTCCTCACTTGCTCTCATTCCTGTCCACTCATCCGTTCTGTCAGAGGTTAATTGGTTTGGAAATGATTCTATTCATTCTGGACGGTAATGCTGTTATCCTGAGAAAGAAGAAATACGCCACACACGCACTTAAGCCTAATTTAAAAGAAAGGATGGGTGGGGGGGTGGTGGAGAGAAAGAAATCCAATTTAATCTACCCTGACTTTTTTTTATATATATATTTTCTCCCAGGCCTGTCCCCACAAGTCTTTTATTTAACTTATGGCGGAATTTCATTACCTTGAAAGCTTTTTCTCCCCCCTCTTTTGAGAGGATAGACGGCCCTAATGTCTTTCTTGTAACCTCAAGGTCGGTGTGTTTGGATTGGTGGAGGTGCTCGAGCGTCCCTGTGATTAATGCACTGTACGATGCGCACGCACATACACGCTCGCCGCAGATGAAAGTGCCCCTGTCACTGCCCTTGTTGTGAATCAGGAAAGACATTCATATTCAAATTCAGACACCCACGGGGCTGTTCATGTCTCCCAGGTGTAGCGACACCACCTCCCTGGCCGTGTCTCTATCTGGCTTCTTCCTCTGTCTGTCTCCCAAACGGCTGCTCTGTAACTCTCTGCGACTGATCTGACCTTCTCACTCCCTGCAGCTGCTCAGATGATGACTGCCTGTCTCACTGACTGTCTCTCCGGCTGTTCCTGTCTCCTTACAGCTCTGCAGTCACCCTACAGCTGTTCTCGCTGTCTACAGTCTTTCTGATTGTCTTCCTGCTTCCTGCATCAGATTGTGTAACTGCTTTGACCGTCTCTCTGTCCTCACATGCACCCTCTACTTGCTGCTCTGTCTGTACTCTCATACTGAACAAAGCATACTGACCTGATGGTCTGTCAGTCTGCTGGTCTCCATCCATTCATCTATTCTGTCTGTGTAACTGACATTTTCCATCTATTTATCCATCCATCCACCCATTTCCCGTCATCATCCATCAGTTCATCCATCTACCTGTACTATATATCTACTTGCATGCCTCCACTCATTCATCCATCCATCCATCTATGCATTAATTCACCCGTCTACCTGTTGTTCTCCATCTCTGCATTCATTTTCTCAGTTTCCATCCATGCTGTCTATCTACCTGCAATCCATCCATCCATCCATTCATCCAATTGAGAAGACTTAGGATTCTGATTGCAACTTTACTCTTCATTGAATATATCCTATGCTTGCAGTATGTACCCATCAGTTTGCGATAACAGATGAATTTCTGTTTATCCCATGAATGTATTTTTAAAGATAACTAAAGCTATGGCCACACCATGCTGAATGAAAAAGTGAAATATACATCATTTTATCTCTCAAGACTCAGTAGGTCCCACTCCCACATGACACTAATTTCTGATGGCAGTGTGAGTAGGTAGGTTGTAGCCCTACCATCCTCTCTCTTTCTTTCTTACTCTCTTTTTCTCTCTGACTCAAATGACATTTAAAGGTAGGTGAGATTAGGCACAATCACCGGCCTATTTCTGGTGCTCTGGGGAGCTCTGAGAACCCCCAGACATTCGCAGAACACTGACTGATCTTCCGGCAGTTAAGCTATTGTGTGTGGGATGTGATTGTAGGGTTGGTTCAGACTGAGGTTCAGGAAGTCTGAAATCTGAAAAATGCTATACAGAATATACAGACTTAGGATGGTACTGAGGCATGCCTGAATCTGATGTTTGGACAAGTTGCCTTTATTGTGTGTGTGTGTTTGGCTGAAAGGGATCATTCTGCCATCCTTTACTCACTCTGATGCACGCAAAGAAAAGTTACAGAACTGTCAGTTGGGCAGTACTCTCTCAAAATGTATTAAACTTTAGGTACTAATATGTACTTTTAAAGTACTAGTACACTTTTTAGGTTCTAATATTTACCATTTAGGGGTAATTAAGATGATCTTTTAGCTTTTGTAACTTAGGGTACTCCCATAGTGACAGCTTTGTACCTTTATTCTTTATACCTTATTTAGGTGTGTTATTCTGAACCTGAATGCAGAACACAAAAATAGATTGTTTCAAATGTTTGTATTTGTAATTTTACAATGAAAGTCGGTATTGTGCAATGTTGGACCCTGCTGACTTTCATTAGATAAAACAGTTATTTGTCTTGGATCTTTAATGAGGAGCTTTTAGGCTCGAAATGTCACCTGTGGTGAGAGCATAATACGTATTTTTCTACTTTTTGGAGCTGTGGAGTGCCAACTTAGATTTTTCTGTGTGCAGTTTTTTGTGGTTGAGCACCTGAAATTGAAAAAATGAATGTCTTTTGTATTTTGCAGAATAAAGAAATTCATGCAGATTTGGATGAGTAAATGATGGCAGAATCTTTCATTGTTGGGTTAATTATCTTTTTAAATAATATTAATATTTTTCATTTTTATGACTTACAATCTATTTCAACTGAGAAATAAGCATTGTAGACAATGGATATGTGCTTAGTCATGTTTAAAGCTAATTTGAATTAGTTCCAGATCTTTAGAAGCACAGGGATTTCCATGAACCTTCAACCCTTTGCTTTCCATCCCAGATTTGTTCACTGCACCACCCTACCCATGATTACCTACATTAGCTGTATAGATCTGTCTCATCCTGAGTGGATGCCACTGAATTTCTGTCTAGGTCACATTGTAAAGCTCATTAGTGAATTTGTCACGCTTTTCTCCATTATGGGGTCTGACGGCCTTTGTGTCCTGATGGATGTGGCTTTGAGTCACTACATCAGAACTGATGATCCTGCCCCTGAGTCCTTATCTGCCTACCTAACACACGCAAACATGCAGGATAGAGGAGAAATAGAGATGGATAGAGAGAGGGGATGGAGGAGAGAGAGGGGAGGGGTTGCTGACTATGTGTGTCTCTCTTTTGCTTCTTTTGTGATAATGCAAGAGTGATGGAGGAGACGAGCGAAGGATGCTGTCAAAGTGTCACCTTGCTTTGTTCTCATCGCGCATAAGAGGCAGAACGACTGCGTAGGCCAGAGAACGCTGCAACGTCCTACCGGCTATCAAACACCTCCTTTCACACCAACTGCTCTCAACAAATGGACAGCTACTGTCAGGCTGTGTCAGAGAACAAAAAGACAAAACAAAAGGAAAGTTAGGTGGAGGGAAGAAACAGAGGGAGAGATGAGTGGAGGCTTGTAAGCCCTCAAGAGCGGGGCAGAGGAGGTGGCGCTATATTAAAACACTGAATTATGGATGAGGGGCCAAGGTGACAACCACATCTGTGACCCCAATATGGCTGAGAACTGATCCAGCACTGTGACTAAATCTTATTACAGCCCCAGAGCACCTCTTACTATGGCCAGCGTACGTATGAGTTTGTATCGTGTGGCTGTACAGTAAGTGTTTGTTTTGTGTCTCGTAATGTATAAGTGTGTGTGCGTGTGTGTGTGTGTGTTTTGTTGTCACTAGCATGAGGCAGAGAGGTAGGCAGGATCCTAAAAGTGCTGAGCTGTTGTATTTGTCTCCTCCCTTAAATTCCACAAATCAGCATATTTTTATCTTTGTCACAGACGTCCTCTGAGAGACAGACCCCCACTCACACCTTACAGTGTGTGTGTGTGTGTGTGTAAAAGACCCCCTCAATTCTGCTTACAGTGTGTGAGACACAGACCCCCCAAAGACTTGTTCACAGGAGGCTTGAACAGCCTCTGTTTGTTTTTCCCTTATCTCTGAAGCAAGAACACCCACCTAATATCTCTGTTCCAAAACCTAGTGAACTCCTATATAGGCAGCAACATGGAAATGGAAACTTGTTAGTATCTCCAAAAGCAGGAACTTGACTGTAGTTGATTTCATTAGAGTTTTCCATTAACACGTTGCTGTGCTATAAGCATACACGTATACAGAGTAAATTAATCCATATTTCGTTACATTGAAGTTTTTATTGCTGCCTTTCAACATTTCTCAACAGCCTTGGATTTCGTTCAATGAACTCAATGCAGAACATTGTGTGACTGTCTTTTTTTGAGAGGGATAAAAAGGGGCAATGGAGCACAAATTCTCACTGACGTTCACAAACAAAAACAAATCAGAGTTTAGCTCCAACCATAATGAAACACACCATCAGCTAATCAAGGTCTTCAGACTGACTATAAACATCCAGGCAAGTGTGTTGCAGCAGATTGGAACTGAGCTATGCAGGATATTGGCCCTCCAGGAGCAGGATGGGACCACAACATGATAATTCATTCCTCAATTGGTCACATGTCTTAAAGGCATAGTTCACCCAAAACTGAAACATACCCTAAAGCCATTCTAGGTGTTTATGAAATTCTTCTGGTTTTCCAAGCTTTATAGTAGCAGTGAAGAGTGGTCAAGATTTTGAAGCAAAATAAAGTGCTGGGTGAGTAATTCATGGGGTAATTTTCAGTTTTAGGCAAACTATCCCTTTAACATGATAACGATTTGCTGGGCAAAATTCACCAATTTGAATATGAAACTTCTTTATGTGAGTTTGTGTTCCTGGAATTCAATTCAATAGAACTCAATGGAATGAAAGGCCAGTGTGATCACCCCTTAAAGGGTTACTCCACCCACAGCAGTTATGTTTTAAATGTTTTAGATGCAATGGAAAGGCACGTCTTCAAAGTGTACTTACACTTTGATTTGTACAAACAGCGTATCTTTCCATGCATCTAACACAGAACTGTGTATGTGAATAGCGTCGAACAGATGATCTACAAAATGGCGCTACGTTAAACTTCACAGTGCAAAATTATTAAATAAACTCATTATTTTTGTTTTATTTCTGTACAAAAAGTAGCTTTAAAATATTTCGGCTTTCATGCTTTTCTGCAGTCAATGAAACAGCCACAAGCCTCCCGGTTTTCATATCATATTTTCTAAATATCATAAATTGCATTCCAAGGACAAGCAAAGCTTTAACAAGTTTGAAAAGAAATGGGGTGGAGTTCATATTGGGGTGGAGTAACCCTTTAAGTCTCCTGGATGTTTGTTCAAATACTGAATCTTAATTATATGTTTCAACAACCATTATAAGGCTAAAAAATTGAGTGAGAAGCAGTCTTTCCAGAAGAGAAAAGGCACTGTAAACGTTAAAACAAATGAGGAAGGAAGGAAACAGGGAGCAGGTGAGGTGTGCGTTTTAAAGTGGGGTTAAAGAGAGCATTGTCTGTCCTAATGAGGTACAGTTAGACAATGTGCAGATAGTCTGTTTTCCTCTAGTGGAAATTGTGTTGGTCTGGGAAGCTCTGAAAACTGTCAATACAATCTGTTAGTCCACACCTGCGGTGAACATCAGTACTGTCCATTCTTGTTGCTTGTTAGACAAATTACTCGTTTCAGCTCTCTAAAGTCTCTCTGCTAAGACATGGAGCTTTATATTGCTTTGCTGAAATATCACATTTTGTGATCATACAGCTATTGTGAACCATTAGTGGAATCAAATGCCGGATTTATCCACACTAAATGACCGTTTTCGATGTCCGCACATCCTTGATGCTTTTTCTGGCTTCAGTTCATCATCACTGCAAATATTTTCTGCTGACACAATGTCACGGTTGCTTTCGAGGGGGTCTAGTGGCATCCGACAACCTACCAGGCTTCGCAAGCCGTAGTCAAGCCTAACATTATTAACTGTTCTGCACTCGACAGTTTTTCTATCTTGGTTTTCAACTATTTATTTGAATCTACAAACCCCTGCTGTGAAATCTCAGCATTTTTTAGTTAGACTCCCTGCGTGACACAGTATTTATGTAAAATTGTGTATCTCTGTGAACCACGTGCTTTGATGTTGCATCCGAGACTTTGAAGTGCTTAAACGCGTCCAGTGGTCATCCTCGATTTCTTCATCTTTGATCAGAGCAGGGGTGACTAGTTAAAGAGCGGTTACTTGATGTCACACCTGATTCGGTTTACTTTTCTGATGCGCAACGGCTTCAGAGCACCAGACAAAATAATTTTTCACTCTCTCTGGTCTCTGATGGGATGACAGGAAACCCTGGAGCTCGAATTTGTTCGAGGAAAATTAGAAGCAAAGTGTTCATTCAGTCCCCAGAGCCGGCCCGCCTTTTCCTCCGCTCGGAGAAATGGCCTCCATTTTCCACAATCTTAATGACCTTTCATAATGGCTCTTTGTCAGGGCTTTTATTTATGACAAAATTCAATGCAATCTGTCAGTCTGGGGGGCAATGGCGTTTGTAAGAAATGGGCACACTAAGGGAGACTCCATTATGAGAAACATTGTAGTATTGCTTTCCGTCTGCAAATAATAACAATAAAACAACCTATGAGTAAATTTGAGCTTTAATGAAATTAAGCTAGAACCAAATGGTGCATTTTAGAGAATCATGGTAAGATGGAATTGAGTCGGGCTGAATTAGGATGTTTATTTGAAGTGGTGGGCAATCAGAGCTGCGTTTGATTGGTCGGTAGAGGATTGAGTGTGTTTACCATCTTATAGTCTATTGCTCTGTCTCAATGAACGTCAGTGCCATAGTCCAGCATCTCCAGTGCCACCTCTGAGTCATGAGCGGCCCTTTCATCTTCCTGTCTGAGCACTTTAATAACCGTAATGGCTTTTACGATAAATGACACTTGGCCCAGGCAAGAGTGCGCATTGCAGGGTTTGAGGCTCACGTGAGGACTCTTGTTGTTACCCACCCCCAAAGGCCGAGGTCTGCTCAAGAGACGCTAAATCACTTCTTAAGTGGACACAAATGTTCTGGTCCCGAGCCATGGCGGTTCTGCCATACTGCTTAGCATCTTTCTCCCATTCCCTCCCCTGACAGTTAGAGGTGAGATGAAGTGCTGTATTATTTGGAGTCGCGCGCTAAATGAAGACAGGTTGACCCTTCCTACGCACGTCTCTTGACAGCCCGTCCACCTGACGGTCGTGTCTGCAGTCCCTTCCTCATGTCTTCATGCAGATGTGATTTTATTGAAGGCGCTGGGGCTGAGGACACGGCTCAGCTCATTTACCGTCAGAGGGCAGGACGAGGACAAATGCAAATGGAAGTAATAAAGAAAAGGTGGAAATCCAAAGAGAAAAGTTCAAACCAGTGTCCCACAAATAGAGCTTCAGTTAAATCAATTACAGCTTCTAATAAATTCTGTACTTACTTTATTGTTCTATCTGTAAATAATGCATGCTGGTACTCGTTGAGATGCCTTTAATTGTTACTAGCTGTTAGGCTTTTTGCATTTAAAAGGAATTGTTCACCCAATAATGAAAATTTTGTCATCATTTACTCATCCTCGAGTAGTTCCAAATCTGTATAAATGTCTTTGTTCTGCAGGACACAATTCACCATTGACTTCCATAGTATTTTTTCTTACAAAACAGCCTGTTTACAAAGTTTGTTCAAAATGTAAATTTTAGTGTATTGTTAAGTATTTTAAATTTTGGATTAGCAATACCTTAGAAGGTCTGTCAAACTGCTGTTACTAGAGTCAAAATTATTTTGTTTTTCTGTATTTATTTGCATAATATGGTTTTATAAACAGTAATCTGATAAAGTCACCTTTTGTGAGCTATGGATTAGGTTTAGTAGATGATTCTTGTTTTTTTTTCAAGAATGATGTGTGTACCTTATGTATATGTGCTTAGTAATTGCTGTTCATTCTCTTGGTACATTAGATGTAAGGTTGAGATTAAAGTGAACTAAATGCTCTTCTGGGTACTGCCAGAAATAGCTGTATGCATGAGGTCAAATTTCAGAGTTTTGTAAATGAATGCCTGCATTAGTTCTGTGATAGTGCAGTTCTTTTATCAACGGTGAGAGAGATGTTGAATGAGAATGACCGATAGAGAGAGAGGGGGGGAAAGTGCACAAGTGAGCTTTTTAGTCCATTCAGCGAGGAAAAGTGCTCCATTCACAGCATTTAATGTGCTCACATTCCCTTACACTTCCTCTACAATCCCTTTCTCCTGAAGAGCTGAGCAGGTGTCTGGAGCACACACACACAGGAGCCTTTTCTTCCTCCTTCTCATTTATATTCTGATTAAGAGCAAAATGACAGATCAGTGGAGTTTTTCTCCACCGCCTGGTTCCTCCTCACTGCAGTGCCCCTGAAGTCTGGGTCTGGCTTTGGAAAGAGCTCAGCTGCAGTTGGGTTTATTTAGAGGACATGCATATTGCCTTTGAAATGGATTAATTCTGTTATGTTTTGTAGATGCATACATACATAAAAATAAATTCAAAATATGTACTGCATATATGCAGTCCAGTTTGGGATTGGTAAGACTTTTATATTTTTGAATATTTTGTATGCTCACCAAAGCTGCATAAATTTCATCCAAAAATTCAGTAAAACAATAATATTGTGAAATATTACTACAATATAAAATAACTGCTTTTTATTTCAGTATATTTTAAAATGTAATGTATTCCTGAGATAGAAAAGAAACATTTTCTGCATCCATTTCTCCAGTCTTCAGTCAGTGTCACATGATCCTTCAGAAATTATTCTAATATGTTGATTTAGTGTTCAGTTTTTCTTATTAGTGTCAATGGTGACAACAGTTGTACTGATTAATAAATTTAGTTGAAAATGCAATAGAGGATGAATAGAAAGTTCAATAGAACAGCATTTATTTGAAATATAAATCTTTCTGTTAACCCTCCATTCATTTCCCTACTTTTAAATGATGGTATAAATGTGACCCAGGAATACAAAACTGGTCACAAGGGTCAGTTTAAAAAAAAAAAAAAAAAGGCAGAGATATTTGTACTTAGCAATGCATATTAATAATAAAAGAAATAATTTTGATATGTTTACAGTAAAAAATGTAAAAGATATCTTCATGGAACATGGTCTTTACTTAATATCCTACTGATTTTGGCATAAAGGACAAATTGATAATTTTGACCCATACAATGTATTGTTGGCTGTTGCTACAAATATACCTGTGCCACTTATGACTGGTTTTGTGCTCCAGGGTCACATATATAAACATACAAAATGCTATCCATTTATATCAAGGATAACAGTAGCAGTAAAATTGCACAAAACATTATAACATTGCTGTATTTGGGAGTAATTTCTTTTTGTTTACCATTTTTAATCTAATTTTACACAAAATATATACTTCATATTAGTTACACTTTCTCAATACGAGGCATTTTTCTGCTCCACATAGTATCTGTATAATTTTAGAAATGTGAACCTTCAGAAGGCTTATAATTACATTATTGTTACATAAGTCCATTATTGACTTGGTATATCATTGTTAGATGGCTGGCACAGATCTGTGGATGCACTGGGTAAATAGTTGATGAAAGTTTTCTGAGCCTTGCAGTATGTACATGCCCCACTGAGATGTTGATCTCTTTGACATATGTTGCTTCAGATTACAAACTGTATTATTGGATTTTCCTTGTGTTTAAAAACATATAGGACAGTCTGAATCCCTATGTACAGTACGGTCAAGTACTGCTTCAAGGTAGTTTTGTGCTTTATCAGCTATGCTGGCAAAGATCTCAGCATCCAACATACCAGCCAAAGGTGAGAGGTTTCTGCTGAGTGTGGTTTTCTCCCCTCTCTCTCTCTCTCTCTCTCTCTTTGTCTGTATCTCTCTCACTCAGTCTCTTTACATTCTCAGCCTCTCTCCCTTGCCTGGAAAGCTTAGACAGATGCTGTGTCCTGTGTAGATGTGTGGGTGTTTGGTCTCCAGAGGGGCCTGACAGCATCCCTGCCTGCTGTGTTATAACCCCGCGCTGAGGCCGACCCCCTGACGACATGGATCGATACAGCACAGCAATGAAGTGGCCCATCGATTAAGCCCATGACAGGGCATTTAAAGGTTTAATCTGGCTAACGAGGATAACCTTTCCCTCTGAGGCATCAGCCTGCATGAGAGGAATGTACTTACGGAAATCAGAAGGCCCAGAGCTGGATTAGACGACCTTTAGTGCTTAAGACTTATTTCTGGATGAATACATCCAATGCAAATTTAACTTTTTGCAAAGCTTCCCAATGGTGGGTAGATTGAGAAAATTGACTGTAGTGGCCATGAATTATTCTTACCACCTGTTATTTAGCTTAAAGACATGATACATTTTTTTTTAGCCCCTTGTAGTCCCTATATTAATTTCTCAGTGAGCCCTGTTTGTCCTTACAATAAGGATAATATGAATCAGTGAAGTACAAAAATTAGTTTAAATGAGGTGTTTTGAGCACAATGATTTTAGTTCCTAGCTTAGTCAACAGGACTGTTCCTTTTAAAGGGATAGTTCACCCAAAAATGAAAAGTTTATGTTTATCTGCTCACCCCCAGGGCATCCGATATATACAGTAGGTGACTTTGTTTTTTAACTCATTGCAGTCTGTCAGTTATATAATGGCAGTCAATGGGCACCAAACATTCCAAAGCTTTGAGAGTCAAAAAAATATATATAATCCATAAACAAAACCCAATTAAACCCTGCAACTCATGATGCAAAAATAAGGTCTTAAGACATTAAACGATCAGTTTGTTCCAAAAAATGAACAGTATTTATATAATTTTTTACCTCATTCACAACATCCGACGCATGGCGCGCCAATGTGCTCTGGCACATACAGTAGATATACACTACCATCACTCTGTTCTTCTATTTGATAATGTTAAGTGCTTTGCTACAGTCTGTATTGTTAAAAGCGCTATATAAATAAAAGTGACTTGACTACCGTTCAAAAGTTTTAGAACAGTAAGATATTTAATGGTTTTTAAAGATGTTTCTTATGCTCTTCATGTAACGATAACTCAGAGACGTTAGGATCCATTTGCTGGGCTTTAATGGGGTAGTCAGGCAGGCAAATAATACAAGC
>JAUMHE010000023.1:1887219-1933435 GCA_032359235.1 Enteromius mattozi
TCATTTAAGCACGAATGAGAACTGTTTCGCAGGGCTCGATGTACCGTGTTAATTTTTTTTTTTTTTTTTTTTTTCGAATATTCGAATCTCAAAATGAAAAATCGAATTCCATACCTCTAAACGAATATTCAAATATTCTGGTCCAGCCCTAGAAAGTAGGGCCCAGTTCATTCTTTACAGCCTCAGAAGAGACCAACTGTGTTATCAGCAGAGGAAGAGCTAAACCCTGAATGATGGGAAATTATGGCTTCAGGTGGGAGTTATGTCGCACAGAGACATAACAGTACTGCCCCGTCAGCTCTGGCAGGGACTTTCTCGAGGGTCGGGGCGAAATGACATTTGTACATGTAACTGCTCAGCACTACATGCTGAAAAATCAGACAAAACGGCTGATGCTGTAGTAAGCAACTGTGCTGATTTAATTCTAAGGTGTTGAACAATCCACAGAGACCTTTTTGCCGAGAATCAGCATTATTTGGCCAGTGTAGTCTTTGTCTTTCTCTTCGTATCTCTGTCAGCGTCCCAGTGGAGCTGTTTGATCAGGAAATCCCCATTACTGTGCATTAGCATTACACTCACACACACATACACACACACCTGGGCCCCAGCTGTGCTCCCCTCTGGAGAAACCATATGTGTGAACTCAAGGGCTTGATGCAGAAATTGATTAATCCTAGAAAGAAGTTCTCTCTCTTTCTTTACATAGCATTTCTGTAGTGGTTATGTATTCTGTTGCCCTGCTGAATGTAAAACACACACTCCTGTCTGAATGACTAATCTGAAGCTTGCTAGAATTCTCCCCAACACAGAGAATGAGCTTTCTTGCTTCCTAACTAAGTTTCTCAGAATAGTCTCCTGACTGATTCTGTCATACTCCCTTTCCACTGAAATGTTGCTTAATCTTGGCTGGAGTAACATTTCCAACAATTTTTATTGGAGCCAAAAGCTGACATAAATGTCCGTTACTACATTAGGGAGCATGTTACGTTCCACTGATGTTTCTGTCTGCAATCCAACATTGAGCTTGGTGTTTTCTTGCTCCTAGTTCATGCTATAATTTTGAGAAAAACTGTTTAAAGAGGATATGTAATGAGAATTTACCATAATTTTTTTAAGTGGAATAATCTTAATTTGAGCAATCAGCTACCTTATGCTCTGTTAGAGGCCGGAGAGTTAGAACAGATTGTTTGGTGGTGGTTTTTTTTTTTGTTGTTTTTTTTTGTTTGGTTTTAAAAGAAAACATAATTGTGAAGAGAAATAACCCTTCATGCAAGACAACAAACCTAACCATTTTTTGTCCATTGTCTTGTGTATGTTTTCATAGCCTCTTTTACACAGAGACTCCGGAAAATACACGGATGTGTTTCAGCAATTGTTCCCGGATCATTAGATGTGCTTCATTCTCACTGCCAGTGATTTCCTGGAGTCTGTGCCTGCATTCACACACAACCCGTAAAGGTCCCGGGAATAAGTCGAGAAAACTTTAGCTTACTCAATATCTGTGATTTTGCTCTCAAGAAACCACGCTGTTGCGTTTTGTTTTTCATTTGCTCGTACACTACCACATCACGTAGCATTTCACACAGCTGGCGAATGATCTCGGATTCAGCGTGGATACTGAGGAGGTCCGTGGTCTCTGCTGCAGTCCAGTTTGCACACGTTTTTGTTTATTTTAGTTTTTTAGGTGAACACACAGATGCGAGAATATCCTTGCGATAGTGGTATGATGCCGCGCTCAACTTATGACGTGGTGACACAAATTCCAAATGGTTTTCAATGGTTGCTTTATCGTGTCCAGTGTAGGCAGACTTAAGGCCCGGGCATACTTGACTTACCGCACTAATCCGCGATTGAGTATACTTTGCGGCTGTGCGTGTGACGGAGCGGAACGCGGATGGACGAGCTTGACACATGCTCAATGCCACCAATTGACTTTGCCACTTTCAGCATTCTTCTCGCGCATACACTGTTGTACGAGGACAGTCTGTGCGGTCTCAAAAAATTTCCTGCACGCGGAGCCCTTCTGATGATGAAAATGACGTAATGCAGATGGCAGAAGTATACTTTGGCCTCTAAGCTGGCGCAGCATTTGCTGTAGGCAAGTTTATTTAGGTATTCCGACTGTTTTCTGAAGCTTTTTTTGAAAAACTCGCTTACCCTGCTTTTAAAGGGAATATTTATATTTGTGTTATTTGTTTTTATTTATTTATAATATTTAAAAAAAAATATATATATATATATATATTTATTGTTAATTACTTGCCTGTCAGTTTGTGGCAAAATATTTTGCAGTGTCCACACGTTGTTTATTACTGCATGTAATTAATTAAAATAGTTTAATTTTAAAAAGTTGATTACAAAATGCACCTGCATTTTTTTTTGGAATGCTTTTGTTGAATAAAATACAATTTTTCCCTATATATTTTATCATTGAGGATTTATTTGAAAAAGTCTCGTTCTCGTGAACCCGGTGTATGATGCTAGTGACCTTTAAACTCATCATTACAGTCTTGTGAAAAGGGTCTATAGTGAGATATAGTTAGACCCATCTGAAGAGACTGAAAAGTCATGAGCATAGTCAGGTCTGGGCTGAGGGGGTTGTTTATTTAGCGTCCATTAGCCAAGCCGTTTTTGTGCTCTCAATAATTTAGTTTGCTGCTGCCTCTGGGGACTGAGGAAGCGATGGAATTGTAGAAAAATAGAGGACAGAAGGAGTGACTTTCATTCAGAGTAGTAGTAGAGTGGGAGTCTTTCTCATCAGAGTGTTTGGTTATAGGTCATTCGTGGGGATGCGACACAAGTTGTTAGTGGTGTGTTTAATGTTTACTCTGAAAGGTAAAGGCATGGATCACCTGAAGTCTCAGGAGAAAATGCTTCATTAGCCCTAAATCAGACAGACATTTTATTTAACTGCTCCCCAAAGGTGGTTTACTCCATTTACCCTCTCAAGTGCTGCATCTAGACCAGTTCGCATAGCCTCAGGAGACTCTACGTCTTCACGCTTGTTGTGTGTGTGTGTGTGTATTGAAGCTGAGCTCAGGCCGATGTAATGGGAGAGGACAGGACAGACAAACTCTGGATAATAACCTGTCCCACTGTGTAGCCTCGTCCTCTGATCAAACACTGTTCAAATTGAGGGCTCTCAGAAACCACAGCACAGATCAAATGTAACAGACGGCCACCCTCACCGGAGCATCACAGAACCTCTCCAGAGCCACACAGTAGGCTTTCTGAAGCTCCCCCCCCTCTGTCCCTCCTCTCTTTTTATTTTCAAGTCTTTGTTCTTGGTTAAATTGAGTTCCCTTTCTTTCTTTTTTCTTTACGCCTGTATCATAGCACACATTTATAATAGGAAACAAATTCCTTAAAGTCACTATGTAACAGAGGTGAAAGATCTTTTTTTCCATATTGTGACATTCATCCAAGGGAAAAGAAAAATTAGATCCTAGCTCTTTGATGGTTGATTGGATAGAGGAAGGAATTACGAGGACCAAATGATTGGAAAAATCTGGCGGACATCACCAGAGAAAAGTCGCAATTAAAAAATCTAGCTGTGTTTCTTTAAAACATTGACATTCATGCATTAAATTTAAATGGGGAAAAAAAGATTGTCAACACTAGTGAAACTTTTTAATAACTAACATTTCCAGCAGCTGTATAACTAAACATTCTGATGTTTTTTTGCCAATGTTGGTAGTTTTAAGTTCCCCCCCCCACTTAATTTTCCACTTCTGTTGAACAGGTGCCTGTAAACTACTCCACACGGGACAGCTGTTCAAGACTGTAGCTTGAGTTCAGTCTGCTCTGGTTGATATGGACAGTATTTATAGGGTGGTGGGATTATTTCCAGCCAGGACGTCTGCCAGTGGAATCGAAGCAGTATCTTTGAGTGGTTTATTTTGCTCTGTTGCTTTTGGTGCACGTACAGTTAAGGTTGACAGTTCGGTTCATATACACATGCCAAAGTTCCACAAACCCTCTCACGTTTGCTGACGAGCTGCTTTTGGATTCATTCTTGTACTTTTATGGGTCCGTTATCACATGTATCTCCCATCACATGTGTGTCGCCTCGCTGGTGGTTTCATATGTCAGTAAACAGAATCTTTGCCCTCTTCAGAGGCTTTCAGGTTGTTCTTTCTGCCCGCCCCCACCCTCAGAGGACATAGAATGACCTTGCCTCTTGATGGGCAGGGGCGGGTGGGTGTGTTTACAGTCCATGCCTTTGCTCTGCGCTGAGCTGAAGGTCTCGCTCCATACATGGATGCCACAGCATGTGCTCAGCCTTGAAAACAATGCAGTAGCGTTTGCTTTTTACGAGAGCTTTGTAAAGTTACAGGCCATGATTGGTCAGGATCATTATTTAGGATGTCTGGTTGGTGCATTTGGCAGGTCTAAATCTGAATTTCCGGGTACTGCACACATGTGGTAAATCAGCTAGCATCACTACAGCATAATAGGGGGCAGAATTACATCTTAGTGTCATGAAAATGTTCAAACAGCCTGTGTATTATTCGCTTATGTGTGTGATCATTGCTATAGTAACAGTATCCGTGGCAGTGCCGTGGAAAGCGGTGTCATAGGCACTCGACTGGGTCTCATTCGGTGTATTAGTAAGCATGTCAGGTGGACCCTTCTCCTCCCTGCTGAGATCCACCACTCTGTGCTCGTTTGTGAAGCAGGCATGCTAAATGAGGTGTCTGACTGAGCAATGATCTGAAAGCATCATGGAAACATGGGGGGAGGGACAGATGCCGACATTATACTTGTAATCAATGTGAACAAGAGGTGGTTAGGGCCGGTCAAGTGGTCTTTAAACTACTTTACCCTGGAATCCTGTCCTTGTATTAGTGATGGTTGCAGGCATAAAGGGTGTGTGATTGAAAGTGGATGTTTATATTAAAAAAAAAAGCTTTTAGCATTAATTGCTCAGCCCAGTTCTTGAAGGATGGATAGTGCAGATATATTAGCTCTTTTGCCGTTACTGTAGAAAGAAAAGTACACACGAGCTTCCTCAAAATAATTTAAAGAGGACATATCTTTTTGAGCAGCTTCAAGTGAGTTTTTGATAGGGATGCACCGAAATGAAATTCTTGGCCGAAGCCGAATAATAATGAAATGCTTGGCCGAAGGCCGAATACCGAACGCGGTGTTTTGCTTTTTTTTTTCATTTATTTTGCCAATTTTTTCACCATTACAATAATTAAATAGTAAAAATTTGCTTTTTACTATTTTGTGTTGCTTTTCAGAGAAATAAATCAAATAACAAAAATACAATTTCAAAATATTTAACACTGAACATTTTTTTAACATTCCAGCAGATATTATACAAACAAAGCACAATATAACTTAAAATAAATAAATTAGTAAAATAAAAAAATATTTTTATTTGGCCATCTTTGAAGCCCCCCTTCTTGAATAGCCTATGTTGGGCCTATAACTGACTGCTGAAAGAATGTAACTCTGTATGTCTACAACAACAAATGTGCATTGAATAGTGCTACTATAATACTACTTTCCTTTTCGCTGCTGCTGTTGCCGTAGCAGCTGCCGTGTCTTTCTCATACTCTGCATGATGTTCGGGGTGTCTTGATTTTAAGTGATAAATTAAACTTGAAGTGCTGTACGTTTTTGCAGATGCACCCCCTCTGGACAATTCAGCAGAACAGTGTCTGCAAACGGCCGTTTTTGCCTCTTTCTCTGACACTTTAAAGTGCTTCCACACTGCTGACATGTTTGCTGCATAAAGCGCACGCCTCACACTCTACGCGGGTTACTATTTGATTGCGTCATTAAAAAGGTCATTGTTCGGCAAAATTTATTCTGCCTTTTTACTTATTAACAATAATAATAATACAATAATTTCGGTTGCCGAACATTCGGTGCATTCCTAGTTTTTGATTTTCCACACCTGTCTTCAGTCTCTATTAAACATTTTTAATGCATTTTTTGGCACAATGGGTGGCTGGTGATATATAATATATATATAATATATGCTTCTACTCCAAGCTAGATGAACTGAGCTCTTGAGAGGTGTTGAAAGCTTGGATGGTGGGTAATTGTTGGATTTGAAAAAGACCCACCCTCAAGAGTGTGAAGCTTTTTCTTTATTCAGTTTAGCACCTCCGACTGTTCAGATGGCTCTACTCTGTAGCATAATAGCTTTCTTTTGAGGCCGCTGTTAACCCAAGCCAATCAAACGGTCATGCACACCAACTGCAGGCCATTTTAAATGATTGCTGGGAGAATTGTGCTCAAAGAGCTTCACTGCTTTTCCTGTTCTGATTACAATTAAGATATTTTTGGTCCCACTTGGATCAGTGCGTTAGACTTCATGGAACTTATACTGAACAAACAAAGTCTACAGTTGGCTGTTATGTAGAGGTTTTTATTTAAATGTTTTTTTTTCTAGTTCATAACAATCCATTATTTAGTGGGTGCTGAACAGTGTATGACCTTACCTAAAATTTGTGGCAAAACTACTAATGGGAATTTCTTACAGTAATCTTCCTGTATTCGGAAGCTGACAGACTATTTATTTAAACGTGGTGGTAAATATTCTACTCTCGACGCATGTTAATGTGCTTTGGGGTAATAGCTGCTGTTTGAAGAGCCGCCGTCTTTAACTCACTGTGAGAGTGCATCAGAGTGCCGGCTGTTGTCTATGGCAAGAAAATGTCACACTCTCTCACACTGACTCAAAGTTTGATGTCCTGTAAAAAATCCTGTCACCACTACTAACATTCTCTCTCTTTCTCTCTCTTTTGTTGTCTCCATTTCTCAGGAGGAGCAGAACAGAGGGAAGCCAAACTGGGAGCACCTAAATGAAGACCTGCACGTGCTGATCACAGTAGAGGACACACAGACACGTGCTGAGATCAAAATGAGAAGAGCTGTCGAAGAAGTCAAGAAGCTACTGGTGCCTGCAGTAAGTTGCAAACACACATTTATACTTACCGAACGTATTTGTGCAAGTGGAAAGTGATTTGCTGCAAGTGTTTTGACCTCTGAGATCTTCTCTGCAGACCTGCCCGAGGCTTGTGCTTCGTAAGGCAACAGTATTGGATTTAGCAAAATGCTTTATGCTGCTTCTTGTCCTGGGTGTGTGATGCTCTTGTGCATACGGGCCGGATTTTAATCCCACCCCTGACCCCTGGCTTCAGTCTTCTGCTAAAATGTGATATTTTTATCTGAGGCTCCCAACAGAGAACAAATGGCGCTCTGCAACCTGCTTCCCACATATTTCCACCCTATTCCACCTTTCTATTCTCCGCTCCTCCGTCGGTTGCCACAGGGGGTGGGGGCGCTTAAGTCAGGGTCTCTGGCTCCAGGCTGTTTTGCCTGCAGTGAACAGAATGGCTGGACAGCTGCAAGAGCCTGTTCCCTATCAGGCAACATGGTGGAAAGGCTTCGACCCGCTGAAACCTGGCCAGAAGCAGCCGTTCCGCCCAGCCATGTGCCTCTCGCTTCATTTCAGAGCGGGACACGGAGTCCTTGGCGTTCTCTGACTGCTCTCAGGCGCTCGCTTTCTCCTGTTTCTTTGTGCAGGTTTTTTTCCCCAACACTCTCTCTGGGCCAGAAACCCCACATTTCGCCTCTTGTTTGGGAATTTTTTTCCTTTTTTTTTATGCTCATATCTCTTTTGTTCCTTTTGAGCAGGGAGGCCTTAAACCCTTCATACACATACACGAGTACACACACACGCTCGTCAAAGAAAACAAACATACACGGCTAGCTGAGTGTGTGTGACTCATTCTGTACAGTGTGTGTGGGTGTGAGATGAGTAAATGGCTACATGCTCTCTCCAAATTTTCACTCCGACCTTATGCACCCCTGAGATCAAAGTCATCCTCACCATGTATATACTCCTTAGCCATACACACACACACAAACTATACTCAGGATCTCAGGAGGTCTGTGTTTGCTCTACTTATGTGTTCTCTTGGTCAAAACTGAAAATTTTCCCGGAACAGATTGCTTTTGTAGTGTAAGTGTAACTGTACATCTAATCTTTTAATTTACTTAAATGGATCATCTACCCAAAAGTGAAAACTGGCATCATTACACCTTCATAATTTCTTTCTTTGTAAAATAAGAAGTTTTAGCTATGTCTTGACAAGTTTGAACCTACTAGCCATGTTTTCGTTATCCTTCAAATTGCACAAATTAAAATTGTGAATTGAAAATGCATTTAATGTAAAAGTGTCAATTTTGCAAAAACTTACAAATATTGCAAAATAGTTTATACGTTCGCATGAGGTGGTTTTTCAGGCATTCCAAAAAACTAAATCTATCATGACTTATTGGCAGAGGCAAAAGGTTTACGTTTTAGTTGCATAACATTGGTTAATGGAAATGGCATAATTTCGCAATACTTTTGTATCGACATTTATAAAATATCGCCAAAGTTTTGTGCAAATTTGTAATGGAAACGTGGCTACAGCCTGCTGCAAGTTTGTGGTGCTGTGACCATGACTTGCAATAACAAAAAAGGCCATGTGATCATAGGAGTGGGTAACTGATGACAGAATTTTCATCTTGGCTGATGTATCTATTTAAGTTTTGCTGTACAGATAAAGCTCCTCTTAAACATGCTGGTTTTGTGTGTGGCAGATTGACTCTAATGCCCTTTATCATGCTGTGCTAAACTGGATTAAATGACAAACCGTCCATCTCAGCCCGTGCAGTCTTAATGAAGGATATCTTTGGCTCATTTAGAGGCATGAAATTGTCTTATTAAATACATCATAAAACAGACGAGGTCACAGTCTGTTTCCCCTCGGCTCTCTTCATTTTGTCATTGTGGAAAGGATTTGATTGGTTAGGGCAGAGAAAAGGGGGGCAGTAGCATCTCACAGCTCTCAGAGAGAGGCTCTCTGTTTTATAAACATCTGCGATATTGATTTTTACCTACCTTGAGAGGCAGCTAGCACATTACCGCATGAATCTGTAATCCTGGTTTGGGCCCTGAAGAGTTGCCACAGCCGAACGGTTCGCGCTTGCAGAGACCAAATTGAAATTTTCAGCCTTGCTCAAGGAATCAGTTCCACACACAGCATTTGAATGATCGTCAGACTCTGAGAGAGTGCATGAACGGCGGGTATGCGCGTGCACACAGCCTCAGAGGCCAGGGTTAGAAGGGGGTGATTGAGAGATTCAGCTCAAAGGCCCTGTGAACTTTTTCAACTCCCACCGAGAGACAGAGGAAGGTTGAGACATCGAGAGAGATTTGAGTTGGAAGGTGGGCTGGTAATGAAGGTAGTAGCGAGTGAGAGGATTAAGGCAGGAACGTAATGGAAGAAAAAAGATAAGAATCGAGCCACATTTTTACATGAGGATCGCTTCCCACAGTTCTTCCGCTCCAGTCTCACTCGTCTTTTCACTTACCCGTGGCATCACATACAGCCTTTCTGCTGTCATGCAGACTTTTTAAAAATATGTTAATAAGTAATATAGTTTTTTTAATTTTATTTATTTTATTGTTAGTCATTTAAGTTATTTTTATAGCTATATTTATTGTCATTAATTGGTTATTGGTTATAATTTTAGTATTAGTGCATCCCTAATTTTATAAATAGTATGTGTGTAAATAGCATAGAATGTGTAAATTGTAATAGAATATCTAAATGTAAAACTGTCCCAGCAAGAGCACTGCATCATTTTGGTTGAAAAGGCATACCATATACTGGTCAAACAGTTTCTCTCACACCCCTGCCCTCTGTGTACCACTTCACTGGAGGGACACCCTGTCTTTGTTCAAAAAAGTGCTGACAAGCACATGGTGATGTATAAAACTGCAACCTATAAAACACTCAGAGCAATGCGTATCTACAAATCCATATCTTTTTGAGTTTGCCATTGTAGCGTAAATTTCAGATTTAGAGGTTTAAACCATGGCCCACCGTCAAATTCCGTTTTATCCGGTTTTGTACATTTACAGCTCAGCAAATGATCAGTAACTTTAGAAGTCAAGCGGTTCACTCAGTGGGAGCAGAAGGCACAGGAGGGCTGATGAATCTTTCTGAGATGACAGTTAAAATTAATTATGTTTCGAGTAGTGTGGAACAAATCGCTTTCTGTAAGCTATGATGCTAGTGCCCTACTGCTAAACAGACAAATGCAGGTGTGGATTATGGACTCTGATAAAACACTAATTGTAGTTTGTGAGGTAAAACCTTCTCAAATAAGTTATAAATGTCTTTAAAATCACATTTTGTGTGTTTTTGTAATATTTTGCTCCATGATCATCGAGTTTAAAGTTGTTCCATTCCGCTGTGCTCTGTTCAGCTATTTCTAAACACAGGTTCACGTCCTATGTGAACACCCCTAACAAATGTGCCTGTTCTAACTATTCAAAGTTTCCTTAAGATCATTTACAGTCTATTTTAATATAGAACCCACATCCCTGTTATGGTCATGTAGTAAATGTGGCTTGAGTCTGTGTTATGAAGTGCTAAAAATAATGATTTACTTATTGTTAGAGCATGCAGACTGTTTGTTTTTGCCAAATCCACCAGTGACTGAAAATGGTGTAGGTTAAAAACTAATCAGCGAACTTATCTGTAAAATTGCATTTGCTAATTTCCATTTTGATCTGCGCTGAATGTATGAGTAGCTCAAGCCACGTGTGTACTTTCAATGCACTTGTAGCCAAAATTATTAGGCAGTGTCACCCATTCTGTGTTTGTCTTCTAATCATTTGTCTCTGAATTTGCAGTTTTGCTTACTTTCCCAGTTTCTCAATGTTAAGGCCCAGTTTTTGAAGACAGAGAAAGCTGCACGGATTATAGCAACTGTGCTTACGAGGCTGCTCTAATCTCCAGCAGATTCTGTGACAAGCTCCGATGCTGCAAACAGATGCGTTCTAGTCCGAGGACACGCCTGCCTATCAGATCCCTGTTAATTTAATTTAATGGTTTATACACCAGCCCATTTGGAGATGATCAGAGAGAATAAAACAGTGTGATTCCTTTCTGCGAAGCAATTAGCCTCTCAAACGTGTTAAAAACCTGACAAATTGGTTTTCTCATTAGGGGTGCTAAACCCAGGAGAGCTGACGCCCGTGAAGGGTGTTGTGGATTTAGATGTTTAGAAGATGCAGTGTGTCAAAATTGCCAAGAGAGATTCTGTGCTACAAAGTGACATTCTTCATTTCCCCTCGAGGTGTGTGTTTGAGAGAGAATCCATCTAACAGACAGCAGCAAGTCATTTCTAATGATTGACAGTAGCTCTGTTGGTATGTGAGGTCAGTGTTAATCCTGCAGTCACAACATTCTCAGGCCCAGGCCCAGCGAAAGGCCTTCTGGGAAAATGCTAGATATTCACCCTAAATACCCCCTCGCTGCGAATTGTACATTATTTCCACGAAACCGTACTTTAGCATGTCTGCTCCCAGTTGGCATCAGCGCACTAGGGAATGATGGGAAATAGAAGCTCACACCTATGACATCTCATTAAGAATCTAGGCCACTATGTGTCCATTCCCTTTACCTCGGCTAATTAAAGTGGTGTGTCAAAATATTTTTCTGGGTTATTTTAGTGTCAGCGCACCGAGTCAGCTGTCGACAAGAGCGAGCAAAGGTTTAAAATCATAGTGGTGGACGAAGACCTTATTTAAATTCAGTACGGTACTGCTAATAGTTTCTTTTGTGGATGCCCCTGGCTATAAGGAACATGTATCATTTCGGCTTCTCTTTGTGTTCGGTTTTTGTCAGGGAGGCACTTCCTGCTAGATTGTGGCATATCTGTAGTAACAGTTTTGCCTCCAGAGCTCAGTGGCTTTGGAGCTTTACGTGGGTGCGTATAGTAGCTGTAGCCCAGCAGTCTGGCCCTTTCCTTTTATTCCTTCATTTCTTATTGCTTTCCTTTTTCCAGCATTTCGTTTCAACTCCGCTTGTGCTTGTAGGCAGAAATCGACTAGAGAACCAACTTGCTGCTCCCCGTGTCCTCCATGATGCTTCCAATATCTTAAAAGGCCACAAAGGAAGGGGGAGGGAGGTGAAAGAGAAGAGAAATGGGGAGCTTCGCTCACATGCTTCCAGCATCTCTCCGTGAATGGGCTCGTCCTTGCCTGTAACAAAGTGACTGGGTTAGCAGTGTTTGCACTGTAGCCTGAAGCCCTGTTCCCTTCTCTTGTCTCTCTTTCATTCTCTCAAACACACACACACTCTCTTGCACAGTCTCTCTTGGCACATCTTTTATCCCATGTACTCCAATAACCATCACATTCAGCGCCTCTGCCGAGCACAATGAGTCCCCGATCTGGAGAGGTTTCAAGCCTCTCTGAGTTGTCATGGGTGCTTTGCATTTGTAATCTTTTCCCAATTCAGGAACGCAGTTAATTTCACACCATACACCTGGTTATAGACCTCTCACTCACTCTTAGGCTCAGAGGAAAGGCGAGAGAGAGAGAGACAGATGGTGTATAATATACGACAGGCGTCGTGGTCTGTGGGGCGTAACGTCCTCGTCAGCCAAATTCTCGCCTTCAGCTCACGGGCCGCATGTCTTGTGGAATGCTGCCTGAAACTAGGACTGTTCTGGGCGGCCAACTCATCGTGATCAATAAACTCCTTTTTTTCAACACGCATAATCACTCTCACCTCCTATCAGGCTCATGTGACAAACCAGAACAAAATGCCATCTGGCTGCTTGCTGTTGTTTCGGCATGTGTGGTGAGAATGTCACCAATCCAATTGCTAATCATTCTGTGTTTAAAATAAATTCATTATCATTTCTTACTCTGTTTTATTGAGCACCTCTTAATTTAAAGAGTAGTTTAAATTCTGCCCCTATTTACATGTTGTACCAAACCTGTGTGATTTTATGTATTCTGTGGAACACAAGTATATTTTGAAAAATGTTGTCAGTAAAAAAGTCATTAAGGACCAACGTTTTGGTTTATTATATGGGAAAAATAGTCTTTTTTGTCCCACAGATAAAATAAACACATTGTGTTTGGAAAGACATGCAAATGAACTATCCCTTAAAGCATGCAGCTGCATTTATCCTTGGAGTGGATGGAATGTTACTGTATTGTACTTGACTACTTCAATGAGGCTTGAGTTTCATTGGGCTGAGATCATTGAAGATGTTGGAGGACAAAAGACAGGAAAAAAATTGTAGTGAATGCAACCACCTGTGATGACAGCCTCCTGAAATGCGTGTAAGTTGCCCTGCAGGTCAGTGCAACCCGTCCGAGAGTGCTTTTTTGTCCCTGTTTTCAGAGCATGTGCCGCATCCGATCAGACTCAAGCCCCAGCTGCAGGGTCTAGAGCGTAGGATCATGGGTAATGGGAACATCCTCAGCCGTGAGCTTGTAAAGGCCCCGTGCACTGCCTCAGTGATGTGTCTCGTAGATAGCTGGAGAGCCATCAGCGCTCATTGCTGCTCCTTGCATAAGTGTTGGAACAAACAGAACAAAGGGTCAGGGGACTTGATAGTGTAGTTGTACTTAAAAGCATAATGTTGTATTCTGCATATGTTTCACTAAATTGGAACAATATAATTTATTGGCCCATATCAGGTATTGGCCAATATTGAATATATATTGGCCTGTCGCAGTCTAGAGATTGTTTTTTTTTTTTTTTTTTTTTTTTACTTGAAACATTGGCAAAGTTTTTTTTGGCTGATGGTGTCAATATGGTAGCGGGTTTTGGCAGTTCTGGCAGTTTTAATACTAGAGGGCCAAGAGGTGGAATCTGTTATCCTTCTGCTGTAGTAAGCTATTCCTCACTATCTACATCCCTAAAGCAGCTGTCCTCCTTTACTTTCTGTGGTCTTCTTGATTGGAGCCATGGTTTGCACCCCTGGCTTACTGACCAACAGAACCGCAACAGGAAAAGGCTTCTCTTGGGGGTCTGTATGCTAATCCGGCCTTTGCTGGCAGCAGCTTCAAACGCTCCATTGGACTGGCAGTTCGTCAGACTCACTGAACAGAATGGATAGAGCAGACCCAGAATAGACTGGGATTTACTGTGTGCCTATTTTCACCTGAGCACCTGCCATTTTAAAGGCACAAATTCAAGCGGCGATGTGCAAAGTGAACCACTTCACACAGTGCAATGGGATTTGTCTCTTCATTTTCAGCTTTAAAGTGATTTTCCTGGCATAACAAGTGTCACTACAAATGAGACCAGTAGTTTCATAGTAAAGGAGACCGACATTTATTTACTGTCTAAAAATCACATTTCACATCACATTACTTTAGATGCTCTCGTCTGCTGTTAAGCTGTTTTGTGCTTGAAAAATAGGCCCGCTAATGTTAATCGCCTTTCTGAAGTGGAAATGATAAACTGATGCTGTAGGGAGCGTTTTATTTAACTGCTCTGTTTTTTGACTGTTCTATTAGAACGTCTTTTTATGATACTGATGCATAATTTACAAAGACAGGCATCGTTTTGTGCTTTTGGGTTAATGCCACTTATCTCGGCTAGCGAACATGCGGTCTCGTTAAGTTGTTGTTCTCTCTGGGATTTCAATTGCCCACTCTTCACAGACTGCTATGGCCCTGTAAAGTGCTCCAACAGTGACCCTGAGGGCCTCCCAGTTATCGGCTAACTACACATTTCAGAGTACCCTGAGCTGCATAGCAGTGTGCAACTGCAGCATTTAGCTGGGATGGAAGTGGTGCTACAGTTTTCAGTGTTCTCCCAGGTCTAGTTAAGCAGGTAATGTATTTTCAAAAGAAATGATCGGTCTATTTGCAACAAACCAAACAAGTGGAACCAAACAAATTTTTTAAGCTAGCGTGACCTCAACTTTTAGCCTGCACTTACGCCAGCCCAAATTAGCTGTACTCTAGCAGTGCTACTGCAGGGGAGGAGCAGGTGGCCTTGACCCAGGGTAGGTGCCCTCCTGTTGGGTAGAGCTCAGTTCAGGCATGCCACCTCCCTTCAGACCTGCTCGCTCTCACTCTCTCTGCGGGTTTCTGTTTAATCTGCTCACTTCATATGAGGCACAAGAGCCTGAAGTTCAGTCAAATGATTGTCCTTGAAAGAGTGACAAGGATTTTGTCAAGCAGTTTGCTTTATGCCCCCCTCAAAAAAATATCAACATTAGGCCCAAGAGAATATGTACAGAGTGAAGGCAGATATGCTGATAATTTAAAGGATTTTTTGTGCAACTCTTTGTGAGTGGTAATGCAAAAAATGTTCAACAGCAGTTTTTCTTTTCTGACTGTAGCTGTGCCATACTGCCAACAGAAAGCTTTTGGAAAAATGATATTTACTCAACTGTGTAGAAACTAACAGATGATTCTTTATAAGAAGAGATGGGGCTGCTTTTTTCCACTCCCCTTCAATACTACACCCATTATTGGAAATCTTGGAATGCTTCTTAGTGGAAAGTAAATCTGTAATGTTTTTTCAATGAATTCGAATTTAAAGTGCAAATCTTAAATTTTTGCATACTGTGCACTACAATGAATTGATGTCTAAATTCAGTATTGATTTATATTTGTGTCTCTTTATTTTTATGTAGTATTTGATATTTTTTAGACACAGAATTGTATTACTTTTAAGTGATAGGTTACGTCAGGAAGGGCATCTGACATAAAACCTGTGCCTCCTAACAGAAACAGCTGAAGGAGTGACAATAATTATCATATTAATTTTCATGCATCCCTAATCAACCTAAACTAAATCTTTTTTCAGAAAGGATGAGATTTCAGCAATAAAAGTCTCTATGTGTGACATCTTGTACTATTATAGAGTTGGATGCTGAGATAACTCAAGTCGGCCCGAATAAAGGCTCTGGGTATTGGTTATAATCATAACTTTTTCGGAAAAGAGGCACAAAGTCAACTAGCGTCTTTGAAAAGTTGGAGTCCATCCACAAGCTTTCTTTCCTGTTACAAGTTATCAGGATAAATAACATAAACCTCTTAGTTCGCAGCCCACCTCTAGAGGTTATTCCAGCCCCTGACTCTTCTGAAAACAGTTGGCTGTAATCTCTTCTGGTTCCCATAAAAGACCCCCTGCGGACATCAGTCCAACTGCATTTCCTTTGAACAGGCCACTAATCCTTTTACTTTAGGGAGAATAGCTCCAGACTGAAACGCCAGTGTTTGTGCACTAGCCTAGTTACGGGGATGTTTTTGTGCCCCCCTTTGGCTCTCTGCACTCCCACCTCTGTTACATGGTGTCTGGGCTAATTATCCGCTCATTCAGAGTCAGATGGGGACAGGGACCACTAGGATCAGCCCTGGCATCTAGAGAACGCTCTCGAAACCAATCTCACAGAGAGAGCCAGGAATGGATTCCTTTCATCTTTTTGCACTGTTTTCGAGGGCGGAACAGAATTGTGTTCGGTCATACGTTTGCGGTTGTAGGTGATACCTGAATTTGTTTGCATGTAGAGCATTTTAGAACTTCTATCTTAGGCCGTACTTAGCTGAGTAAAAAAAGCAAGAAATGTGCAAGTAGCTGGTCGCGTCTTAGAATTTTCTCCCATTTAATTTAGATTAGTTTATCCTGACCTTCTCTAGGAGCTTTTTTAGTTGCAATTTGGCCCGATACGTCTCCATTACTCTTCATTTGTAATCTCCCGTTGGCAGTACACAGTGTATCCTGAAGTCAGCAAAACTGAACATGGCATCAAGTGTTTGTGTGGACTCTTTCACATGCAATATGTTTTCCAATTTGGTTCAAGCAAAACATCTTTTCACGCAGCATGCATTGGTATATCAGGCTCTGTGCCTTGTGCTTGCTAATATATTGGCCCTGACCCACAGAGCAGTTTGGCTATCGTAGTAGAGACCTTGACTTTGCTGGCCAACACTTTTCATTTCATGCATTTGGTTTGCAGCTGCTAACCTTGACTTCGCAGTAACCTCTGCTAGGCCGTTGGGGAAGCTGTGTTTTCAAATTAGCCTCAATATGGTCCATCAATCCCCACTGCATGCTCAAGGGCCAGTCATAACAGCACTGCTTTTATTGGGATTTGCAGATTTATTTATTCAGGCCTTTTTTTCCTCAGCCGATTCATTCCTCCAGACGCCGAACACAAGGTTAAGGGGGTTGTAAAGCGGGCAAGGTTGGGTCACAGTCCAGATCTGACAGCCCAGGCGGCACAGGGAAGCACGCGGATCAGCTTTGACTCTCAAATCTCGGAATCTGATGCAAATCCGGCAGTATTTAAACCTCCAGATCAGCCTTCCCAAATCCTTTCAAGATATTCTCGGCTCGATTGGGTGGCATTAAAGGATCATAGGAGCAGAACAAAACATCGTCTGGCAGCGAGAGGGAAAGAGGAAGAGGGGAGGGCAAATTAGAAAGCGAGAGAGAGGAGTGCGAGTCAACTGAAGGTTTTACAATGTGTTGCACCAGTGGAAATCGTGGATCACATTAATGTTCCCTCTGTTTTTTTGCACCCCTCCCTCCTCATCTTCTGTTGTGCTTTATTTTGTTTGTTCGCTCACTCTGATCTCTGTCCTCACATCCTGCTCTGGCGAAATCCAGCGTAATCCCTTATGGATGCCTTTGTCCAGTGCATGTAAGCATCTGTGCGACATTTTAAATACAGCTATCAGGCTCAGACCTGGCCTACATATTATATGGTTGTCATTTTGCAGATCTTTTTTTATCTGGAGCGATGTACATGACACATTGTGCATCTTACCCTAGGGGAAAACTGCTCCGAGAACAAACCTTCAACCTTTTGCATTTTCAGCCCAGAGACGTAACTGCTGGATGTATTGAAATTAGGAATACAGTGACAATACTTGCTCATTATAAATGCCACGCATTGCTATATGTGAATTTATGTGCATTTCGTCAGTAAAACCGGTTCTTTGATTAGTGGTAAATCTCAATCAGCTGTTTTTAAAATGAGCGGCAGTTGATACACAGAGCCATAGGTCACTGACAAGCTATGCAATATCGTCTTAAGAATCGGAAGCGATTCATTTCCGTTCATTTTAAAAACAGCTGATTGAAATTTACCACTAATCAAAGAACTGGCTTTACTGACGAAATGTGCATAAATAAATCGACGATTAAATCACCCAGCCCTAATGTGAATCTGTGTTTATGACCTTTTTAAGATAATTTTAAAATAAGGTATTATTGATTACCGATTACTGTTGCTGCTGATACATTGAGGGTATTGATAGCTTGCAGGCTGCTTTTCAGTGAAGGTTCCCCCCGAAGTCCATTGAATCACAATCCAGGGACACATTTGTGCTTGACACCAAATAATGAACCTTCTGTTCCATTAACTGACTGAATAAAAGGAAACGAAAGGGAATTTTACTTCACAAATTTCTCAAGCTTAGGTTTAGTTCCACTCAAGGCAGCTTTACCTCTACGCAGCTGACAGGAGAAGGGGGGGTGTAACTGCTTGTCATGTGCCGTAATCTCTGTTCTCTGGCTGGTTGACTGCTGAAGTTCATGCTAAAGCTGTAACAATGCAGTCAGAGTTCTGAATCATGTAGATTGTGGGTGGTTTGGTGGAGAGGGTGGAGTTTAAGGATGTTTATGCAGTAAAGGGAACTTGGGAAGAGCTGGAAGAGACAAAGTTAACTGTATTAAGTCCTGAAAATGTATATTGTACATTGTATTGTATGACTTTCTTTTCTTTCTTTTTTTTTCCCATCTCGGCATTCTTAATATTTGAACTTGGATATAAACGGACATGGCTCTATGTAATATTTCTCTCCAGTGTCTTGAGGTAAAAACATGCAAGTTTCTCTGATGGAAATAAGCATGTGATGGTGGACACCAGCCATCCCACAGATCTGCACTGAAAAGGAAATGGATTTGGAAATGGCTGTAAACGTTTTATTATGGAGAGGAAATGCTGTACTTCTGTGCGTGTAACAAAATTGATGTGCTCACAAGCGCTGCTGTCACAGTCTAGCGTCCCCTGTCCTCCCCCACGGCCAATGAGTGCCGCTTCACTCCGCTGCCCTTACAAATAGACCCCATTGATTGAATCTGATTCCTGTGGATAGAGCAGGATTATTGAGCAGCCTTCCCTGATGTCTCACACCCAGAGTGTGTGTGGAAACGTTCTGTGTCAGCTTTTGTTGCTTAAATCAGAGGGACGTCTCCCCTGAGCCTCCCCCCATCTGATGACACACAGCTCTCTGGAAACACTGCACTTCCTTTATTTTCTTCCTCCCTTTTCTCGCATAGAAATAATCTCTGCATTTTTTACAAACATCCTGAGAATGCCTTTAGCCCAGGAGGAAGAAGCAAAGAAAGAGGGTGTTATAAAAAAGAAAGATGATGATAAAATTTGGCCTGACCTCAAACAGAAATGTCCAGTCTAAACGGTGACTGAGGAGCCATGTCATCAACCTTCAAAGGAAGTCTGTGCTCCACTAACCCCAGTGTCATTGCAGGCCTGTGGGGAGTTACTCTTAGTGGCCAGAGGCACTGCAGCCTCATTAAATACCCTGCAGAATAAGCCAGAAACAAAGTCTTCGTTTGTGGGGCGAGAGAAAATCGACTCCATCTGCTTTCATGGCTAGCACTGAGATGTTGTTATTTGGATTTAGAGCTGTGCCAGCCACACAAAGTCCTGCTCAGCAGAAATGAGAGTGTGATAGTTTATGGTGTTTTGGGGCTTTTTCGAGTCGTTTATCCTCTGCCTCACCCCTCTTGCAGGAATCGATAAGACCGACTGCCCCAGACCTTGATTTCCTTCCTTGCACTGACCCTCTATTTGAATCTACTCTAATAAAAGGAGTTGATGCTTTTGCTATGAGTTATTATGGATAATGGCTTTGTTTTTTCCTTTCTAATGGTTTATATAACAATGGATGTGGTGATTACGTTCTCTTTGGCATTTCATTTCCTACTTTTTCTGTTTTTAATCAGATGTAGTAACTAAAAATAAAGCATTAACATCTAAAAAGTAACTTTTCTAAAGCTCTCAGATATGAATGAGTTCAGTGTGATGTTGTACTCCGTGCATATGATTTTCTTTTCATCTTTTTCTTTTCTGTGTGTGTGTTTTATGTACATGAAATACCAGTTTTGATTTCATGGTGACCTCTAGGTGTGTTTTGTGCTTTTTGGACAGTCCCCATTTATATTAAATGGAAAAGAGTAGCCAAGATGTCTCCTATTATCTTTCTTTTATGTGTCAAGTCAGTTTTACGATTCTAAAATGACATGAGTGAATGACACACTTTCCTTTGTATTGTGAGGTCTGGAGAGAATCTGAGTTGGTCTCAGAAAACTGTAAAAGACTAATTCTGGATGAAACCCATGAAAGACAGCTCTGAATACTGTTTTTCACCAGTCTGGCTTGGATGAAGTTATATGGACAAATGAAGAGTGTTTTCCTCTCTCTACACTGCATTCGATTAGCCTGAGCCCGTTTTCTTTTGTTCCGTCTTCACATGAGTGGTGTTATTGTAACAAGCACATAGATGAATCTTCATTGGCTCTCCACAAGCTCCTCGGATGTGAAGGGTTCAAACAAAAGCTTTGCTTTCTAGAAGAGAATGTTTTTGTATCTGTATTGAATTACTAAAGTGCACAGGAATGGGTGAGTCATTCATGCAGAGGCATCCATAGCTTCAGTGCAGTATTTTTTTAAAAAAAAAATTTCTGATTGAGGAAATTACTCAGGGTTTCTCTTAGCTTTGAGTCATGTGGATGTGTAGAGTTGTACTAATCTAGAACTGTGTTATTTTTGCAGTCAAAGTCCCTTAAGGGCAACTCTCACAATACCACTCAAATATGGTGTCTGTCAAAGTAGTTTGTCCTTTGATGTGTGCTCTCCTAAGGAAACTCTGAAACACCATGAAAAGTTAAAGGTGTCCCAGCCCTCCAGTGTGTCTGTTGCTTGATGTGTAAATCTGAATTGAGCTGGTTTCTACTCCCTCTATCTTTCTCCCCTCTCCTCCTCTCTGAAGTTGGAAATACAAGTCTCTTCGTGCTGTTTTTTTTTCCATTTTAGTTGCTTTGCGTTAAGAAATCTCATGTTTGGTTTACTTTTTCTTGGTAATTGAAAGTGTGCATCCTTGTCTGGGTCTAGAAGCACTAGACTTCTAGTTCCTGCTCAGAGTAAATATTTATTCATATGTTCTACTCCAGCACTTTGTTTTATTTTAAATAATTTTCATTATATTTATAGACATTTTGCATGTGGCCCTTTTTTTTCTTCTAGTTACTGTTTTTTTATTATTGAAACCAGATTGTCCCCCTTTTCTACATGAATACTGATTGGTTGGGTGAGTAATGAGGTTCCCCTTGGTCTTTTTCTCTTTGTAGGCGGAAGGAGAAGATAATCTAAAGAAGATGCAGCTAATGGAACTGGCCATTCTGAACGGAACATACAGAGACACCAACATCAAAACCCGTAAGGAGACATTCACGCATCGACAGCTAGACATTCAGGAACTTTATATATAGACACAAACTACTGAATAAATAGACTTGAAGATCAGCACACCTACAAGATGGTCATACAACTAACTATTAGGGAATAATGTAAGTTCAGCTGTGATTGTGTTGCACAGTGACTAAAGAGATTTGTTTAAATGCTTACACACACACACAAAATCACACTCATATTTGTTAAGGCACAGGGCTTACACACACACATGCGCTATCAAATCACAACCAGCCATAATCCATCTCTTGTATCCATCCTTAATCCATATGTAAATGCACACACGTACACACAAAGTTGTTTTCTGTGCTGACTTATTCTGACCATAAATGAGCAATTAAATAAAAAACACTACACATGACAGTTCATCAGACACAAGATTCTCATTTTAATTCAAGAAAGATCCCTGTTCGCTGCACACTCCTCATGAAAACATCTAATCATCTGCCCACAGTCTAGTATTTCTGTCTCTTTATCCCTCCCTCTGTCTCTCCCTCTCTCTTTTTCTCCTTCTCCCTCTTTCTCTCCCACCTCCTTTCAAAGCTGTTCCAATTGCAATCACAGCTTGCGTAATCTTGGTGTGGCAGACAGAATCATTTTGCTGCATGATTGTGTGTTTTAGGTTGTCTTTAGGTCATAAACTTGTATTATTGCTCAAATATGTTTGCATACGATTCCACCCATGTCATACATATTCATTACTGCAGTGCATTGTCACATTGAGAATAAAGGGTTTTGGGCTTTTACTGCTCTGTAAAGTAATATTTGCATGACTGTATATATGATTGTATGGATTTATAAATGTGAGCATGCATATTTGGGTATATATGACAGGGACAGAAACACATCTGTTTGGCTTCAGTGCAGAATGTTCACAAGCGTTTTAATTTTCAGCTTTGTTGTGGTTATTTCCTCTCCACATCTGCACTAAATGTTCCCAAAGGCATGTAGAGGTTTTGATTCATGTGGGAAAGCTTATGGCAAGTTAGTGGAATCAATTCTAGTGAACTTTAGAGTTACAACTATAAGAAATACCATCAGCATTTTTTCGCACACAAACTGAAGAGCTGTTTCCTCTACATGCCGCAGGACATTGAGTTTAGATGTGCTGCTTTAAATCAGTGACTCTGTGTTGTGAATTAGTGTTTTGATGATCGGTTTGCCCCGGTGTGATCAATCATCAGTTCCTCCTTGTGTTTTAGTTTTGATTAATTTTTGTAATGATTTTGGTTGTGGGGTTTTAGTTTGCTTTAGAGTGTTTATTTATTTATTTTTTTTTTTGTGGTTCATTGACCATTGCATGGACTAATTTTCCTTTATTTTTTCCCCCACCCCCTTTTTCCCTCTTTTTGTGTGCTTCTGTTTTCCTTTCCTTGCCTGTGCTTTTCACACATCTGTTTTTGTGCCTTCTGTCCATTTCTGCTTTTCCCCCTTCTGCTCTGAAAATTTTATACACATTCACAAACCCAACCTCCCCTATTACTCTCTATCTCCCATTACTTCTCTGTCTGTGTCTCTTGTTCTCTCTCTTTCGCTCTTTCTGTCTTTCACTCTTCCGTTTACGGCAGCCACCCTTGCATTCTCTCTTGCAGCAGCGGCTGCAGCCGCTCAAGGCCCGCGTCTGATCGCGGCCCCTGCGGGTCAAGTCCTCCCACCGTCTGCCCTCAGGCCCCCCACTCCGGCAGGGACCCCCATCATGAACATCATTCGGCCCACTCAGATGGCCACTGTGCTACCCAATGGCACCCCTACCCTGGTGCCCCCGACGCCCGATGCGGGCATTATCTACACCACGCCCTACGACTACCCTTATGCCTTGGCGCCCACGTCTCTGCTGGAATATCCCATCGAGCACAGCGGAGTCCTAGGTAAGCGGGCGTGGGGGCTTGGCACTTCACCCTTCGGTGCCCCGCAAGAGGGTATTGCCGGGTTGTTTTACGGGGGCTTGTTGGATGGGTCGTCACCCGGCCCAGTTCAGGACTCACTGAAAGGTAAATATGTAATGACTAGCTCTTGCTAGCAGGCTGGGTAACCCAGGTGATTAAAGATTTAGCTACATAGAGACACACACACACACACACTTGCCACTGAGATGGGCTGGGAAAGGGATCACTTATCTGTGTCTTAAACGAGGTATATTCATCTTTCTAAAAAATTTTTATTTTTTTTTGGCTGCTGTGTAAGAAATCTTTTCTCAGGACACACGCACACACGCTCTCGTAGACAGTGGCGACATGCTTGCTTGCACACATCTTTTTTTTTTTTTTTCTTTCGCCTCCCTCTCTCTCTTGCCGGAGGCTTTGTCAGCCAGGCTACTGGTGGATCCCCTCGGATTTCTCCTGGCTTTTGAAATCATTTCTCTCTTCCCTGCTGTAGCAGGCCTTGGTACCAGTGCTGAGCAGCAGAGAGAGAGAAAGAGCCCAGAGTCCCGTTGGGGATGTTCATTAAATTCTTCCACTCTTCTCACTGTATCCAATTGTCTTATTTTACCCTTGTGAACTTGAGCGCTCGACCCTATTCAGAGAGAATTACCCATACTCCCCTGCCTAGTGAGGGGCTTCTGCAAACACTTGCAAAGAAGATAGATAATAACCACGACATCACAACCTCTTTTAAAGACTCGACACTTTGCGACAAAGCAATGTAAACGTCAGGAAACGAACGTTTAAGTAGAGATGGCGATCAATAGCATGAAGTCATGTATGCCAGAAGCCGAATGTTGTGCTATGAATAGCTTTCTTAGTGATCGTCTTTGATTTGATGGAGAGGTTTCTAAGTGCAGTTCACCAGATGCTGTATAGTTGGCACGTTTGGGTCTTTCACTGTTCTGACAGTGATGCGTTTTCACTTTTAAACTTAAACACTCGCAAGCTTAGCAGCCTTTTATTTACTTACAGTATCGATCCAACATCAAACCACCCCCAGACCAGACCATGTTCTTTCTCACTCTCCCTTTAGCTCGCTCGCTGGGCTTCTGTGCAATCAGAAGTGATTTGTTGGACATCTGCTGTTGCAGTATAGCATGTGGGCGTACACACACACAGTTAGAGGGAACCGTTAGCACTTCCAGAATTTCTCCAGAGGAGAATAAAAACATTTGTGCTTAGCAACTATTCTGTGATGTCATTATGTGATTTGGTACATTCGTCACACCTTGGCAGACTCACATGGAGCACTGCAGAGTCATACAAAATTGAAATGTCTGTCAAGGTGTAAAACAGCCACAACTACTCGTGTGCTTTAATAATTTGTGCTACCAGTAACAAATTACAGTTGCACACAATTTTCCCTGAATCGATTACACAGATATTCCCCTTCCAAAAAATTTTGCGTCTACAAATATTATTTGGACTTGCTCATAAAAATTTTCAATATTTAAAATCACCTTTTTTTGTCAGTTAATATTTTGTATTAGTTTCTGTACTGTATTCTATATAGTTTGAAATATTTGGTTGATTGGGAGACTGAAATATGGCTTCCTTCACCAATCCGTCTCGAGGTCTATGCATGCCAACATACTTTAATGTTACATCTTTTTTTTTTTTTTTTTTAATACAAAATTACTTACTTTAATGCTAAGTGCAAAAACCAAAATAACCTGCAAAATTCCACACCACATTCACTTACCATTGTAAACCTGATGATAATAATAAAACTGATAATGAAAGTTTTATTTAAATGAATGCTCTGACATAGGAATTATAGCACTGTATAATAATAAAAAAGGTGCACTGTGAATACATCTTGGCTGTTACCAGTATTTATATTACAGTGTTTTTATTATGTTCTTTTTACTCTGAGATCAACCGTATTAACAGCTGCCAGCTCCACATCTGGAATTTCAATCTAGGTACATAAATAACAAAATATATTTGTATTATTGGTTTGACTATAGAGGGCAATCTACACATGGAGCGAAAGAAAAAAAACTATTAATTCAGGCATTTTTACTTTTGTACAATTTATGGAGAAATCTCGCTCTTGGTGTTAAGTGGACCTTCACTATGGAACCAATTACTAGTCTATTAAGAGTTATTTCAAATCGATTTGTTCTGAGCGTTACCTTTGAGATTGGCGAAGGAGATAATGTAAATTAATTAATTTTATCATCAACATGCTTAGAATTTGCAGTCTATTCTAGTTTTTTACTTCACTTCTGAATTCTTGTGAGAACATTTGTAATTGCACCGATTTGCTGAAATTTAGCTAGCACAAGCCAGGTGCCAGCAGTAATCACAGGTTGTCAAAACTTGATTGCCATTTGCTATCAAATGATGCTGCTGCCACTATAGTTATTGCTTTTTTTCCTAAACCACACCTTTGTGGTGAGTGTGTGTTTGTGTGTTGTTTTTTTTGTTTTATTTTGTTTTTTTCTAAACACGATTCCTTGCCAGCCTGTCTCAAACAATCTTAGATTCTTGTAAGTCGAAGCAATTACTATGTAATTTTAAGTTGTAAGTTATAACGTTTATCATACTGTTTTTCATAGATTTATTACTCTTGTTTTTCTGAATTTCTACCCAACGTGTTGATATTGTTGAATGTATTATATGTATAAACATTATATGCATAAATTTGAATATAGATGAGATTTCATGTAAAGCCTGTTTCACAGCTAGCCAGAAAATTGAGATTCATTTTGAGTGGATCTCTTAAATAAAAGGTCAAAATCAGATGTGTTCTGTGTTTCTCTGGTTTCTAGAGTTCTACTGCAGCTGTGTTATGTGGTCTAGCTGTGGTCCACAGGCTTTACATGTGTGTTTTGTTTCCTGGGCTGAATTATGTCTAACCTTATGGACCTGTTGTAATCTAGGTGCAATGGCTACTAAAGTGCGGAGACATGATTCACGGGTCCATCCTTACCAAAGGATAGTGACCACAGACAGAGGTTAGTTAGATAAGATACTTCTACCTTTTTTATTATTTTTATTATTATTTTTTTTTTGTTTGTTTTACCTCTGAACGGGGGATCATACATGTTTATACACTGCGTTTTTTTACTGTGGAAATGTGTTTACATATGAAATGCCTCTGGAAACACTCAGGTTTGCGGAATTTTTTGACTGTAACTGAATTAAATGCCATTTGTTTTATAGCTTTATATCACTGCATTTCTTAACTACGTTTAAATCTAAAAAATAGATTGTATTTTTGTTGTTTTTTTTCATGGTTTTTAAAATACAAAGGGACTGGAATAAGCTTCCATTGCCAGCATACACACTGGCTAAGCGCTTAAGCTATTACCTCAATATACACATATATATTTTAAATATCTCAGGTTAAGCTCATCGGATTTTGTTTGTTCAGCTCTTTAAATGTTTAAATGTAAAAATGTACTTTACACCCAGCTATATTTTCGTTTTACTGAAGGTACTATTTTTCTAGCAGATGTATTTTTGAATCCTGTGTATACGTTCACTGAAAAATAAAGAGAAAATCCAAAGCGATATTTCGCGACCTTTATCTGTTTATTTGCGTAACGTAGCAGTAGCTCTCTGATTCCCCCTCACAACTAATTACACTGTTCGTAACACGCATTTCGACTCAAGACACTAAAATGTTACTAGTTTTTGTTTGTATGTGTTTTTCTCGTTTGTCTATGTGATACCTCTCTGCTTTTGTTTGTGGGAACATGGGGCATTGTAGCGCTTTAATTACATGTAATAACGTTCTGATTGAACTGATCATGATGTTAGAGTCATGATCATAACCAGGTTTAGCCTGTGTTTGTCTCTTGGCCATGGAATTAGGGGTTAAACAAAGATTGCATTCATTTTGCTGTTAAAATGATGTCATTCCGGTCTCTTCTTGCTAACTAATATCTTTTCTACCTTTTTTTTTTTCCTTTTTGTTGTTTTCATTTTTGTTCCTAACCACCTAGCCGCCACCGGCAACTAACAAATGACCTCTGAACTCTGAACTCTTCACCCAATGATGAGCCGCCCAAGCCTGCCTGCTGATCAGATTAACTGGTAATTGCCTTTTGCTAGCCTGGTGGACGCAGAGAGAGAGGCACCTGTCCGAGCAGTGATCCTAACATAAACCAACATAAAACACAACAACCCTCCATACCAACACACGTTGTGTAGCGATAACAACGATGATACTCTTTATTGTTGTTGTTTTTTTTTTTTTGACTATTATTATTTCTTTCTTTTTCTTTTAATATCTCAAATGACTGGGTGGATGTTAACAGTGATGTTGCGTTGCCCGAAAATCTGCACTGAAGTTTAAAAGCAATAAAGAAGCGTCTTCTGCTAATTCAGCCCTTAAATGCATTTATAATCACAAAGCTCCAATTTAAAAAAATAAATAAATAAGAAAACGAGGAAAAAAAGTAAAAATATAACTTGGTGACCCTCCTTTAATCAGATATAACTCTAAACTGGGCACCCAGATAATCTCTATACGCTACCCCACCCATTTAAACTGTCACCATGAACAATCAGCAAAAGAAAAAGAAGGAAAGAAATCTGCACTCACACCAACTTGTGTATTTCCTGTCCTTCTCTGATGTAATCCTGTGTTTTTCAGTTGAAAAGTTTTACTGTGCTGACACATTCTGGGTGTGCCTGTCCAGCTGACTTAGAGCATGGCTATGACAATGACAGACTGCAAAAAGCTTGTTTTGATTTCTTTGTTCTGTTACTTCTCCCTATTTTGTTTCTTATTTTTCCATGTATCTTATTAGCGTTTGGCAATACTTGCAAGTTTATACGTGCTGCTCATTGCAGTGTATGTGCCAGCTCAGTAGGGGGCGATAGGCAGAGTCAGGCAGGGCAAGAGCTGTTTGGGGTGAAGTGTTTTTTTTTTGGAGTCTTCAAATCTAGGATATTCAGGGTTGGACAGCTGGGATATGAACCGGAATCAGTTTACTGAACTACGCCATCCCAAAAACTCTCAACCCCTCCCCACATACAGTGCCTGAACTTTCTACAAATCTTTCTTTTGAATGAGCTGTGAGATAAAAGACAAAAAAAAAAAAAAGTATTATGTGTGCGCATTTAGCCAAAGGGTTTCCATTTAATGATTTTCATATATATATATATGAGTATGTATCTAACCGCCAAGGGTTCTGTCATTTTAGTCTAGAGTTTGAAAAGGTTTGATGTCTGTTTGTTATAATAGCAAATCAAAAGATGGATGAAATGGTGATGGATTGTCCCACAAGACGCTAATTTCCTTGAGGATGTACAAAAGCAATGAACACTAAGGAAGATGAATGAGGTAGACAGAACGGGGGAGGGTTTAACCTCACTGCTGTGTACACGTTTTCTTTTGGTTTCTGTTGATTTATATATATACATATTTTTAAATATTATTTGATTCTGTTCAAATTTCTCTCCCCTGACCCACCTTCCAAAATGAATTCAACTGAGCTAAAACTAAATGCAGGTGTTCTTGCCTTCATAAATTGAAATTCACGAGTGGGAAGCGACTGAGTAATTTCTATTCTTTTCAAATAGCCCATCCACAATGTGTCCTGCACACCCCCCAGCTACTGAGCCCACTCTCATTTCTATACACCCTCTCAAGAAAACATAGGATGTGAAAGCCATGTCTGCCTGTTCGAATTGCTTTATACATACATGATATATATATAAAATGTATACAAATGTAGATATGTCATTGCATATTAAAATACAGAAAGATCAAAATTAGATACTTTTACAGGGTGCTGGAGAAGAAATATATATTTTTGGCAATTTTAGCTTTTTATACTTAACTTGCAGTTACAAAATATGAAACGTAATACAAAAAAATATATATAAAAACATTTGTAGAATAGTACAGCGCGAGGTGGTGAAGAAAGGTTGCGTGACTTTGGATACTATTGGCCAGGGGGGAAAAAAACAGACCTAAATAGTCAAACCTTTTAGAGGAATTGCATGATGTAAAGACGAGAAGAGTACAGTTAAGTGCCTTACTGACGGTCGTTTCTTTTCCGAGTGTTACGTTCTGTTCAATAATATCCAGCACCAACTAGGATAGCGCAGAGCGAGGGAGGGCTTGTGAAGAGGAAGCACCCCAAGAGTTAAACCACGAGGCTGTTGCAGTGTTGTGCCACTGAATCTATTCTATGCAAAGGAATAGCAGTCATTTGACCAGCTAACTATGTGCCATGATTCGTCTTCCCAAAATTAAGTTGAAGTCTTGTTTTGTTGTTTTTGTATTTTCTTTAATCCCCATTTGAACAAAGTGTTTATTTCTCTTTATTTTATTGCATTGTTATTCTTATACTATGAGGACAAAATCGGCAATGCTGTTTATGTATTTGGTTACTGTGATTTTTGTCAAGAACAACTGCCAATTATGTGGAAGTCTGCCAGGTGTTTTAGAAAGGGGATTTCTCAATCAATTGGACTTTTCCTGAAACCTCCTCTTGTTTCAAGATATGCAAACTGGAAGCTTTTCATTATATTTGCCAAAACTTACTTTATTTTATGCCAAGGAATTGTTTTTTCTTTTTTGTTTTTGTTTTAAAAGACCGGAAGAAAGAGGGGAAAAGTGTTCAGCCTTTTTGGTGTTTCACAAAGGATAGATGTAGCTTTACACTGCACTGATCTGAAAAGGCCAAATAATTATTGGAGAGGGGAAATATAGCATTTACTCAAAGTATTACTGAGAGGAAGGTCACTGGGATATTCATCAGTCCCAAACCTGAGGAGCCACAGTATCAAATCACACGCTCAAGATCAGCAGTTTTCAATCATTGAAACAACCGGAGGTGTTCATCACATTCAGTAAGATTACATTCAACTTACTGTGTCCTGTAACCCTGGCAGCCTCTAATGTAGTCATTTGTGTTACACGAAAAGGTCAATGTCTTTTTTTTTTTTTTTTTTTCTCCTCTCTTCTCAGTGTTAAATGCATGTTTTTGAAATAATGAAATGCAATATTAGAGTGGAGCAAAGACGACTACAGAGAAATGGACAGTATTAAAGGAATCCCCTCTGCCATGTTACTACATGCTGTTAATGTTTTGGAGTTGGGTTTAGTCTATCAGGTGTATGGAGAAAACTCTGTTCTCTTCTGCCTGCCTACTACATGTGTAATAATGTAAATTACAGCCATTGTTACAGGTTTCTAATGTATTTTTCTAACTTCATTTTCTATGTACAAGTCATTTTTTTCTGATATCATTTTGTGATGAAACCCACTACACTTTTTTTTTTCTTTTTTTTTTTTCTTCTCCATGTCTTCTCTCCTCCTCTGCCCTCCCTCTCAGCCCACTCTTTACTCAAATCGGTCTCTCTCATTGGGAGCATTGCCTTTTCCTACAGTTATTTTGTTTTCTTGCTGATTCTAGCTTGTTTAACTCATTAGCGACTTATTAGTTCCTCTTGTCATAGGTATTTTTACATGCTTGCATTTAGTTTTTATGGTGTATGCTGTTATTTTTTTTTCTTATTAACCTCCTTGGCATTTATTTTAATAAACATTCTTAGTAAGAATTTTACTAACTTTGCTGATATTATTTTGTGTTGTGTTCTTTTTTTAACCAGTTTAATGAATTACTACCTTGGTCTGGTTCACGGACTAACACGATTAAATCTGGTGTGTGAACACCTTCACAGTTTCTTACACACACACACACACTCACACATACATTCAAACAGATGCATTTTTCAGAGGTCCATACACATTTACAGTTCTCTCACTCTCTCTCTCACACACACACACACACACACTCCCCCACGCAGTCTAACAGGTAAATGTGCACGAGGCAGTCCGGCCTTCACTCCGCTCCTGCACTTTCATCTTTGTCACTGTAAAAATCTTCCCAAGCGTGTGCTGCCATGCCTTGTCTGCCTCACTGTTCACGCAGTTTAATGGTGCTACTGGTGTTTCCTTTTTGTTTTGTTTGGAAAAACCGCTGCTTTCTTTAGAACTGGATGTAACTGGGAGCTAGTCCTATGTAGAGTCAACTTTTTCTGTTGCAAAACCCGATAATAACTGGAAATATTTAGTCCAATTTGGAATCTTTTTGTCTTCGAATAGACTCTAAACTCTGCTCTTTCTTTATGAATCCTGGTGAGCTGCCATTATAGGTATTTTGTTTTACCTGCAAATGAATGTCCATCCTGCCCAAAATTCTCTAGAGCATCTGATCTCAGCTCTGCCATCAGACTTCATATGTAAGGGGTCATGTGGAGTTTTTGAAGGTCGTTTGACCTGCAGAGGCGGCGGAGAGATGAGGTGTCTGCGAGGGCTGCTGGCTGTTTGCTTTCAGGGCATTTAAGTGAACGAAAGTACTAACAAACTAGTCTGCCCTTGTAGAAACTGCTTGGGCCTTGTTGCCTTGGAGACTAAAGGCAGTGTCCTCACTCTGAGATATTTAGGATAAGTGAAAATTGTTTTCTTTTTATTTATTCAATATTTTCTATGGGGAAATGTTTTGTAAACAGCCCAAACACAATGTGTATTAATGCATTTTTTTTTTTGGTCCTAATCCTACATTTTTTCACTTATTTGAAATGCAAAGCAACTGCAGAAATAAAGTTTTTTTTTGTTTTTTTTTAGACCACTTTTATCCCACTAAATGAAGCTTCAGAATGGAAAACATGCACTATATGTTGACTGACTGAAGTTGTATTCATCTTCATTTTGAAGAGCAATGAACAAAGCCTTAATATTATATTAATAAAGGGAAGGTTTCACAAGCAAAAATGTCCTCAGGGAATGTTTCCTCACAAGTCATCACCAGCATTCAAGTCATTAAACAATTATTTTGATAATTCATTGATTGTTTGTGGTTTATAAAAGCATTTGGTCGAGTAGTTTCTGTGTGGAGAGATGTAGCACGTTTCTCAAATAAAAAGCTTAAGAGCAAGAGTGGTTTCTTTTGCTTTTAAAAACTCCTTGAAGATTTGCCACAATGAAACAGGTTTGTGCAAAGATTTCAAGTGTATTTATATATTAATGTATTTTATATACAAATATACATAGTTAACTGTCAAATGATTAATCGCATACTTAAGTTTTAGTTTGTATAATTTGTGTATGTTCTGTGTATATTTATAAATACACACTCATACAGTATGTCTATATATTCATTTAATTTATATTATAATTAAAAATAATATATAAACATTTTTCTGAAATTATTCACAATGTACACAGCACACATTTTGTAAACTAAAACTTATTTTGGATATGCTTAATCATTTGACAGCACTATACACACATAACATATATATTGTATATATTAATAATACATTTATTTGAAGTAAGTCTTCTAGTTTTTGTGAATGGAAATAAATTGTGTGGTGAAAACCTGTTATTCGTGGCCAAAATAAATGATTTAAAAGAAGCTTTGTATTGTGTGCAATAAAGGCCAGTGTTTTCAGTGTGCTGCTGTTTGATTGCTGTAAGATTAGATTGTTTTTAGACCTTTTTTCGCTGAGGACATCAGATCAAACTCTCTGTGGGTTGAATCCATGGCCTTGTGCTCAGGTAAGTTACATTCAATTAAAGAAACGGCAGCGAGTCTAAATGTCACAGGTTTGACTGAGATGAAGAAGCAAGTCTGTTTACTGGTGTAAAATGAAGCAGACTCTGAAGTCTGACCTGTAGGCCAGAAACTGATGAATGGTGTTATGAACTCAATGCATTTATTGACACCAATGAGACTCTGAAATGCAATCTAAAGATTATTATATATATGTTTGTGTGTGTGTGGATATGCTGATAAAATGTCAAGACGTTTTTGCAAAGTTTAGTTTTATCTGCTTCATGTAATGCATCTCTGTAGAAAATGTAATAGCAGTAACAGAATTACCACCGATCTGTCGTACTGTAACAGCACATAAATGCTTAAAAAAGCGAGTCTATGGATTAAGTTTAGAGTGGATTTAAACTATCTATCTTACTCAAAGTATAGTACATCTCACAATCCATCGCCTCATGGCTAGACTCGGCTCCGGCTCCCCTAGTGTCTCTCACCAAGAATTATTTGGAGTTTTGTATGAAGGCGGAAGTCAGTTTTGGCCAGTAGAAGTGGAGAGATCAAAAGAGTGTTTGTAACTGGAGCAGCTGGCAGCTTTATCAAAGCAAGAAAGAGAGGAAGAGAGGAGGGGTGTCGCAAGTAACAAATGATCCCAGTTCCTGCAGAATAAATCAGGAGCATTCATCAGGACACAGCTGTGTGTGGTGTGTGTGTGTATTTCTCTGTGTGAAGGAGAGAGAGATGCTCTGTTCTATGTGTTTTTGGCATCTTGTGGAGGTTGATGAATAGTGCCTTGTGCTTCAGGTCTCAATGACCAGCTGGTTGGTAAGAACGTTCTACCGTTCCAAATCTTGTCTATTAAGGGAAAGAACATACTATTGCTTTTGCTGTTACTTGCTTTCTCATTAATGCAAAGTCTGTCAGAATCACTTATTGTCAGAATATAAAAAAAGCATTACACAGATGCCACTTTATAACACGGATTCCAAATTGGGATAAACGTGGAATTTCAAACAGGTCGGTTGAAGGTTCTATCAGTCCTTTAACAAAAATAACAATAATTAAAATTTTAAAATACAATAAAATATTAAATGACAAATTTAATCATACAAACTTTTCTTTTCTTTTTTTTTTTAAATAGAAATGTTACCTTAGCAACTAACTGAAATAAAATAAGCTGAAGTAATATAATTACAAATATAATAAAAGCTAAATAGAAATGTTGGGGGGAAAAATAATAACAATGACAAAAGCACATTAAAACGAGAATTTTAAGATAAAATATATAGAAATGCTCATTCAAAATCTTAATTAATACTGTAATAGTGTATAAATAATGCTAAGAAAATGTTGTCATCATTTACTAAAGTTGTTTCTGTATAACAAACCTGTATGACTTTTGTGCATGCGTGTGTTTATAGAACACAAGAAATACATTTTCAATTCAATACAATTCCATGGCTTGATTCTACTTCATGCAGCTTTAATAACCAACACTATGGTAAAATAACAGGGAACACACGCATGGAATTTATTCATTTGACTCATCAGAGGCCTTTATTATCAATAAGCCTATGTACACAAACAACTGGTAAAATTAGTCAAACGATAGATTGAAATACAATAACATTTCTCTGATGGACCAGTCAGTGGAGTATGATGATAGTCGTTTCATTTTTGAAAAGATTTAGAAGTACGGCCGAATGATTGACACAAAAACTGAAACGTTTTAAAGTACAAAGCCAATACAGGATGAAGTGAATTACAAACGTCCAGAAATAGATGTTATTTTTCTGTGTCCGAATGGTGTTAATTTCCAAAAGCCTGTAATATGATTCGCTACAATTAACACTAGGACGTTGACTTCCTCTCTGTAGAGCAGACGGACAGTGCATTAACATCTGCGCCTCTCTTTCTCCATCTCGCCCGCTTTCCATCATTTCGCTTCATGATAAATGAGCATTTTGTCCCTGACTGTGTGCTTCCTCTTTTCCTCTAATTAATCTGTTTGGTGGGTGTAAACATTAAATTCTATGCTCCTCTATCTTAGATTAATCTCTCTTGTCAAAGATTCGTCTGCACAGAGAGTGCGGAAGAGAGAAACATGTTTCCAGAGGGCAGACAAGGTCTTATAGATGTTCAAAGGGACCATTCATATAGGACACGCTCTGCTGTTTAAAAAAAAAAGATGGAGTGAAATGGCATCTTAAATATGTAGCACTGCCAGATGCCAGGCAGCTATTTTCTATGTAAGTATGCTTGAATTGGAGAGCCCAATATCTTCAAAACAGCAAGTTCATTTGAATAATCAATAAAATGATTGCAACTGATAACTCACAAGTGTTGCTTCTTTTGATTAAATCATGCTGCTGGTCCATTTAAAGTTAAAACTAGTGCTTTTTCCTAGTTGTAATAAGAAAAAAATGTAGTCTCCTGTTCGCATCTGTGCCACATAAATATCACACAGTTGTTTTGTAAGAATATATCTGCCTGTTAATATGACTGTTTAACACGTTGTCACATTATAGTGACACATTAGTGTGTTGACACACTCTAGCATATAGGCTACATCACAGTAATGGTTTCGTATCGGACATAAGATTCAGTGCAGAAGTTGTGAATGGCTCACTGACCGCGGGAGTCAAAGCAATAATGAACATGTACCATGTGAATCTATTTCACTGACTCATTAAGATTAACGAGTTCAACAGAGTCATCTGCTCATGACTCGGCCATCCTGGCTCATACTATGTTAATTTTGACATGCAGAAAACACTGATGATTTAGAGATAGAAGTAACATTTTACAAAACCAAAAAAGCCTGCCCGATCTTACAATTACATTTTAGTATCAGTCTGGTATCACATGTTGAAATATAGGTTCTTTATTGGCTTCAATAGTTCCATTAAAAGCTTTAGCATTATATGTGAATATGGACCACAAACAGTCACAAGGGTCAGGTTTTTTTTTTAAACTGAAATTTATAATAAATAAGCTTTCCATTCATGTATGGTTTGTTAGGATTTAATGTTAGGACAATATTAGACTGAGATACAACTATTTTAAAATCTGGAATATGAGGTGCAAAAAAAACTAAATACTGAGAAAATCGCCTTTAAAGTTGTCCAATTAAAGTCCTTAGCAATACATATTTCTAATCAAAAATCAAGTTTTGATATATTTATGGTAGTACATTTACAAAATATCTTAATTGAACATGATCTTTAATTAATATCTTAAATAATATCCTAATTATCCTAAAAACATGATAACACCATAAAAAACATTATTAAAAAACCAAACAAAACTGAGTTATCCTGTTTTTGCAAATTAACTCTTCAAATATACCTGTGGTCCAGGGTCACATACATATGCATTACAGCCTAATCCTTTTTTGTTTTTTTTTACATTTTGGATATTTGAATTAGATTTTGAATAAGACGCCACAGAGTGTGAAAACAGTTAATATTGTAACGCTATGAAACACCCTTTTTTTGGAACTCTTATTTTTAGGAGTGTGTAATGATTTCAAAAACGCCCTGACAATCACAAGCTCATGGTTTTAAACCAAGATGACACTGAACTACGAACTGGAGAGAACTGCAGATCCACTATCACCACTGTGCCCTTGAGCAAAGGCATGTATCCGCCCAATTACTCCAGAGGGGCCGTCCCTGCATTTAGTGTGCTGTCGACTCAGATAAAAGACTACTAATAGCATTTATAAGGCAGACTCGTTCACACCTGTGAGGCTGTTGTTTAGCCTGTTGATATAGCTTTGTGTTTGTCCTTCATACCTTATCTCTCTCCCTCGTTCTTTTCCACACTGCTCCACCTTCCTCACTCTCTTTCTGTTTTCTGGTGTAGAGAAGCCTCTCTTTTCATCAAGGTCCAAGCCAGCTCTTCGAAAATTTAATTCGATGTGACAGGCACATCTATTTCTCAGCCAGAATCACTGTAGCGCTTCGGTCCAGATTACATGCTACTCTCACAGGTGAGCCGTGACCTACACAAAGCAAACAGCACGAAAGCCATCCAGTTAATCATCAAATTTATGCCTCACATCCTCCTCATGATAGAAAGCACTGAGACAGTGATTGGGAAATAATTACACAGATAAAGGATTTTTCCCCACTTGATTTGATTTCAGGAGGACTTTGTGACATCACAATTTAAATTGATTGTGGAGGACATTGTGAAATCCTAGTGACAATCTATTCCAGAAGGAACTGGAGCATCTGTGACTTTAAGAGAGTTTGTGATGACTAAATTTTGTTTTTGTTGGGCAGAACAGATTTTATGTAAGATGCTATATTGAATTTTAAAATGAGAGATTGTTTACATTTTTGGATGTATTATATGTTGAATTGTGCAAAGCGTGATGCCTTACTATGACCATATATCCACAGAAATTTGTCTAGTCTGACAGTGGCTTTTTAAAAATGTAAAACAGCAGAAAACAAATGCAGTGTATGCTTATAATAAACAGAACATTAGCATCTGTCGGTATGGACAACAATATATTTTTTGTTTCATTTATCATCCTTAATAGCTCAATCACGTCATGTCAGAATTACTGTGAAATTATGTCGTGATTTCAACATTCTATAACACTGTTCTAATGTCATCTGTTTGTTTGGGTTCAGTACTTGTTTCCCTGTTACTCCATTTGGCTGCATTATTACATAACTACAGTGCAGCATCTATGAATACTACTGCCTTTGTTTTGTTTTCCACTTGACCTTTTGAAACGCACAGAGTAATCCCCGTCTACCTCCAACAAACTGAGTCAGAATTTACAGGAGAGACAATCTATCCGAGAATCTGACCCAGTCCGGCCTGAGGCACAGCGTGTGTGTGTGTGTGTGTAGAGAGAGAGAGAGTAAGAATCCTATCATGCCTGTGTGCTGAAGGTAAGGGTTATTCCAGTCAAGCACCGAAGTCACTGAGGGGCTTGTACATGTCGGTTCTTGTCAGACGCAGCAGCTTTTTCTATCTCTCTTTCTCCCTTTCTTCCCCTATTCTTCCTGCCGGCCCGCTTTTTTCTTTTCTTTCTGTCTTTGTCTCTTTCCATCTTTCTTCTCCCTTTGAGTCCTGCTCCAGTAGACCTGCAGGTTTTAATGGCTCTGTGAAACAGTATAAAAGCAGCGGGTGCATTGAGTCATTTTAGCCTAAGGACTAAGACTGACTCTGTTTGTCTTTCTGTTGCAGCTGTCACTCTGCAGCCCTCCACATTCACAGCTTCACTTAAACGCCAAAATACAGAGATAAAATGGTCGTGGTCATTTTATTGTGCGTGGAATAGCCCTCGCCTGCATCCTCGTATCAATCAGTTAAATGAGGTGCTCAGACAGGAGCACAGCACGGCAGTAATAATGGGGTAGATTCTAGAGTTGATGGTCAGAAGACAAGCTGAGAGCTCACTGTGCTATGGTCAGCTACATCATTAAACACACGCATGCGCTCAGCTCCTGACACATCTAATTTGACAAAATTGCAAGTATAATAATGACTTATGTTTGCTAGACACGTCTTCATATCCTTCCTGGCACACAATTTGGTGCGGTCGGTGCAGTCAGTACTGGACTGGTGAACTTTTCCCCTCATGAAAGCACACAGACAATACTTAAGTTGTGAAACTTGTGATTCATTAGGCACTACAGACCTCAGGAAAGTGCCATATTTAATTTTTGACAGCAATGAACAGGAGGCTGAGGGTTAGTACAGTGTGTTCAGTGGATTGTACTGTTTAACAATATACCAACTATTTGGCTGACAGAACTACTTTTCAAACGACAGAGACTCCAGTTTTGAATGTTGTGAGTGATGAATGTAATCTAGGAGCTTTGTAGAGACTGAATCTCTCACATTTCATCCTGGGAAAATTTAATATGTGCCTTGATTAAAGTGTACATGTATAACTATGCAGTGAATTTGGTAAAACTAGGTGTTTATGATTATGATAATAAATTGTGAAAAATTATAACAAGTACTACTACCTCGCAATAACAAGCATAACTGATGTTTTTTGAAGGTTAAAATAACTTGAAGCGGCTCTTGCACAAAATGGAAGTGGAAGTGGCCATTATTACTTTAAAAATAATGTATACACTTGGGTCAATTCTAGAATGGTAGTGTCGTCTTAAATGGAACGCTTAAACATGTTTTTACCGCGCTGGAGTATTTGACATTTTCCATTTGAAGGGAATGACATTTAAAAGAAATGTGTTGCCACTGGCTTTAGCATTTCAAGAAAAATGTTTAGAAAACAAAATAATATTCTAACCATTTATCAGAATTTAAAAAGAACGTTTTCACTGTGGAACAACTAAAGGCGATTTTGTTCTTGTTTTTTTAAAACAATCTAAAATCGATATATTAATTAATCGTCAAGTTGTGAAAATAATCGTGAAAACCACCCGTGACCATAGCGATCGCTAATAAGTAAAATTAAAAGATGGCGACGTCCATAATGTTGGAAAGTCTTTTCACAGATACCAGTGAGTTCAGTCGAGTCCAATCAGGCTCAAACGCAGAACTTCAGACACAAAACTGGAGTACCTCCTCTGGAAGACAGACTGGATCATTTCCGAATGATATCTCTGTCTGTGAGTTATCAACAAACATGAAAACACGCAACATTAATGAAGCACGCACAAGTTTGTCTAGTATGGTTCTGCGGGGGCAGAAAATGGCGTTTGTACATTTAAAAAATTGAAGGGAGTAAGTTCGGTTACGAAATTAAATGAAAAAACATTACTTTTTAAGAAATATTTTAACAGACCTCACACAGATGCTTTAGAGACTTAGGAATACAGAATGACAGCCTCTCTCTCTCTTTACATCAACAAAGCATTCATTTCCCAACTCAAAAGGGATCCACCAGAGCATGGCAGCAGAGAGAGATGAACTGCTGTCCTCATTCATTCTACTCTGTTGCTGCAATGGCCCGTGTCATGTTTGACTGGATCAGTTTGGGCCAAAGCAGACTGCAGTGATTTGAATTGAGCTGTGTGTGTCAGCCAGAAAGACCAGGGAACGCTTCCCTGCATAACAGAGGACAGATTGTGCATTTGAGGAGCGAAAATAACCATATTTCATGTAGAAGGATCATAAGAGACATTAAAGTGTTATGAGACATCTATGAAATGTGTCCTTGGACACATTTAGTGGTACAATTAGCATTTGGTTGTATCACTGTATTGTTTTGTAATCCTAGAGAGACAATTTAATGTTGCCTAGACGAGTCTTTTCTCTGCCACTCGTAAACCGCAATGCTATTTCAAGTCAGTTTCTGGTTGTGTTTGGTCTATTCATGCAAATCACTCGCATTAGTGCATCTAATCTTTGTGTGTCAGTGGAATGAAAAGCTTCTCTCTGTCTCCCCCGAACTAGAGGACACTTTTGATGAACATTGGGAGTCTTACTACAAACCCATTAGAAATTCTCCTGCTGGTTTAAATCCAATAATTTGTGCTCATCTTCTGCAGATCAGCAGTGGGTTTTCCTGCTGCCGCCTGCTGTTTCAGAGGCAGATTCATTATCTGTTGTTTGGACAGGGATTATGCTGATCAGGGCAGCTTAAGGCCCCAGATATAAAGACTCTTAATAAAATTCGTCAGTCGAGCTGAAATGCCATGTTATTTCATGCCATGCGAGCACACGTTTCCATAAAAACTCATCACACGCTGTTGAAATGCAACTTGAAAGCACAAACTGCTAGAAAATGAGATTCCTCTCTTTTTTTTTGTAATTCGCTTCAGTCCTCCATCTTCACACAGAGCCTGACTGCTTTATGTGACGACATATGTTGCGTTAGTGAAACATACACTGAATTCTGTAATGCTGAGCCCTCTATGGCAAACCAGCTGACAGGAGTGATAAAAGTGAAAGACGTAATTGCTCAAAAACTGTGTTATGTGTGAAGAAGTAAGAAAAATTGGTCATTATGGAAACAAAGATGCTGTTAATGTTCCCTAGAGGGGTTGTTATGTTGTAGCCATTCAGAGAATGAACTGCTGGAACCTTTGCTGTTTTTAATGTCTTTAAATGCAAATGTGCTGATGACTCATATCGCTTTGTGAAATCACTGCTGGACTAAAAATTTTACTCCAAACAAATGTGTCTCTGTGCCTCTAATGGGTATTTACACAACACCATTTTGAGCTAAAAACTGAAAACTTTTCATGCATTTTTCATGCATGCCAATTTGGGGGCCTTAAAATATTTGAAATGAGCAAATGAAAGAGCAATGGCTAATGAAAATTCAGCTTTGCCATCACAGGAATAGAAAACATTTGAAAATCTATTAAAAAAATGAAAGTTATTTCAAATTGAAATAATTTCCTAACTGTATTTTTGATTGAATGTAGTCTGGGTGAGCATAAGGGTCGTCTTGCTGACCCCAAACATTCGAATGGTTGTGTATTTTTTTTAAGAAGAAAATCTTGAAATTGAACATATATTTCTGTATGAATATAATTTAAACTAGTTTTTTTAGTTAGTTGTTTATTAATCTTAGTTGTTGACACTCCAAAATATTATTGCTTCTTGTTAGTTCATATACATTTGCTAATGTTAAAATAGCTTTAATTCTAAAATCTTATTTTTTTTTGGCTTAAAGGGTTAAATGAAAAATGAAAATGTTGTCATTAATTACTCACCCTTGTGTCGTTCCAAACCCAGAAGACCTTCGTTTATCTTCGTAAAACAAATTAAGAATTTTTGATGATATCAGAGAGCCATCCGACCCTCCATAGACAGCAACACAACTGAAATTATCTAGATCCAGAAACGTAGCAGAAACATTGGTAAAACAGTCCATGTGACATCAGTGGATCAACTTCACTTTTGTGATGCTACGAGAATAAAACAGAAATAACACAATTTACTCTTCTTTCAGGCTTTGGTGACCTTGAGCTTTAAATCCTAGAATTTATCATTGCTAAAAGTGTAATTAAATTTTGAAAATGTTCCAGCTAATCTTTCTCTTTCTACATTATATTATGTGTATTTTTTCGTTGTATAACTGCACTGAAAAAACGATTAATTGAATTTACTAAAAACACATTTAATGTAAGTGGTTGCAAATAAAAAAAAAAATAGCTACATTTTAATAAACAAATTTAGTTGACTAACTTCAACTTAATTTGTTTATTTAGATGTAGCTAAAATGAATTGTTTGCAACCACTTACCTTAAATTTATCATCATTTTTTCAGAGTATTTTAAAATTATAACTTGGTTATTTTTAATGAATTGTATGTATTTGTTCATTATCTTGGACCGGTCTGTATATGTATTCCTGACTGTAACCAAGAATAAAGACAGACAGATTTCTCCTCTAATGCTTCTTCCCTGGCTTAAAATTTTTGTAAGGGTTATGCATTTGGCACTTCATACTGACTTTCTCACTTTGTTCATGCTGTGGCCACACATTTTACAGCATGCCACTCCAAATTATATCAAATTTTGTAATTCCGTCTCAAGACATGCTCTTTACTTCCTTGGCCTGAGACTATATGCAAGTATTTTTGTTGTTCACATTTTGTGAATTATTCATAATAAGTTGTGTTTTGCATGCCATGTCAGCTCTACTGCTGTACATTAATCTTAAGGTACTGTAAGGTCCCGTTTACTAACCCGGATCCTGCGCGTCTCGCTTCCCAGCGTTGCTGTGAAAAGACTTCAGTTCTCCTAATTTTGGTTCCTAATTTTACTTCTTATGTTTACCTCGTTTGAATCTGACTCCAATTTTTAAGTTCTCTGACATTAAAATTATAATACGAAATTTAGGTGCTTGAATTTATCTTAATTTAGCTACTTGATTATTTTAGATGCGCTACACTTCATTTGTCCGTTCATTGGAGACCCGTTATGTCTAAGTCCGGCGTCCCGTCTTAAAATATAATGCCGCTAGTTCTAATAATTACTCAGAGATTGGGAACAATTATTATCCCTTTTCTTCACTACGTTATTTCTGAGATCAGACCTGGACAATGAGGAATTTTGCACCATTCCTCTGTCGTTGCTGTCAATATTCTGGGGAGGTCTGGTATGAATCGCTGTCTCAAGGTCATGCCGAAGCATCTGAATCGGTTTGAAGGCATTCTGTTATTGAATCACTCCTGTGTTTTGTTTGTTGTCATGTTGCATCAGCTGGCTTCAGTTGAGCTTCACTTGGCATTCACTGAGCATTCTGTGCTGTGCTCTTGCAGTCATGTTTGCAGCACGCCCACTTCTAGGGACCGCAACAGTGCTGAACTTTATTTATAGACAATTTGTCTTACAGTGGACCAATGAACATCATACTTTCATTACTCTGTACCATTTCTTTAATCTATGGCTCACATCTTCTTGTGAATAGCAAAATCATATCAGTGTTTGTGTCATTTAAGCAGAATTTATTTGTCTGTTCTTGAGCACCAATCAGCATATTAGAATGATATCTGAAGGATTCGATTCCATAAAGCACTGAAACCTGACTGAGCGATAAAAATTCTCCTGTTTTTTTTTCTCTCCACTACCAGCACATGATCCAGAGTACTACCATTCATGTTGCTGACCGCAATTGACACTGCGCTTGTTAACGTGATACTGGAATTCAACACTGGTTTCCTGCCAGTACAGCACCAAAGGGAAATCTCATTTTTCACAGTATATCCATTTTTTTTTACTTCACAGAGCAGGGCACCCAGATCCAAGACATGCTCAGTGATGACTGCAGTCTCAAACACACATATGCTCACACACTTAAAAAAACCAACATCATCAACCATATATCATGTAGCGCATTTCCATCTGTGAGTGCTGGTGTGTTTTTCCACTTGGCTTTTTCCGTTTTCTTGAGTCTTGAGAGAATCTGTTTGCCTGTGAGGGCAGCTTTCACCCAGAACAACAGAACTCCAGCTAATTGCTGCCAGTGCCCTCAGGCTCCAGGAAAGAGAGCGAATGAAGAAAAAGTGTTTTCAGTGAGAAATATCAATGGAACAGGTGAACAGAGCAAGAGTGAGAGGGAGAGAAGTATAAGAAGAAAAGAAGCAGATTGTTTCTGCAAAAATATTAATGAAAAGTGGGAATAGGAAAGCAGAGTGGGTGGAACATGATCAATACAGTGTCATGACACCAGTCTGGAGGAAAGAGTCAGTGACGCTCACTCTGAGGGGGAGGAAATGAGTTTTGGGCTCCGCTGAAAGAAAAACAACCAACGCTCCAATGTTGTGTGTACTAAAATATACCCACTCTTCTCTAAATGAGCTCTGATTCATCTTAATATTTAAGCGGAGTTATGAACTGGCAAAGTAAAGATTGAAATATGCTTAATTAAATGTTGATAGACAGTCTCTGATGCAGTCATTGTTTTACTTGTGGATGAGAAAAAGCAGAAATAGCTTATTCAAATGAGTAGTTAATATGAAAATTACGCCGTCATTATTGATGATCAAAACACTAAAACAGGTAGGTAGAGTTTACAATTTTCATTTTTTATTTATTAATTTTTTTTTTTTTGTGGCTCTACATACAGTTTGTAGTGACCAAAGTCTGTGAAGCTCCATAAAGAACAAAATACACAAGTCCAAGTGACTTATGAAAGCTCAGATAGAATATGTTATTAACGAGGATGTAAATTTCCACATATTCCTCTGCCCTTATTTGTTTGTTAAAGAGATTATCCGAAAGTTAAAATTCTTTCATCGTTTACTCACCCTCATGTTGTTTTATATCTGTATGACGTTGTTGTTCTTTTTCTGTGGAACACAAAAGTATAGTTTTAGAAGTAAAATTGAAGCCCATTGACTTCCATTGTATTTACCCCCCCAAAAAACTTATTTTTAGTGCTGTTGTTTACATAATATGTGCATGCATATTTGTTATGTGTATATAAATACACACTAATTCATGTATATATTTAAGAAAAAAATTATATTTATACAGTACAATATTAAATATGTTTGTATATAATATAAATTATATGTATTATACTGTACGTATTTATGTTGTATGTGTATTTTTATATTAAGATTATGACATTTTGATACAATTATGCAATTAAAGCAAATTTACAAATTGCAAAATTAATTAGAAAAAAAATGGGCAAAGTTCTTTTTAGGCCTACATATCTTTAGAGTGAAGGTAATCAGTGAATAACTATTTCCTCTATTTTACAAATAATACTTCTTTGCCACATTTTTCCTTATTTTCATCTTTTGAACTGACTAATACCTTGTGATTAATTAAATGTATTTAAAAAGAGTTTTAGGAAGTCTGCCCTCTCTCATTCCCGCATCTGAGGCTCAAAAATCCACGAGGTGTGACCATGAGAGTGTTTATGTGTGTGTCAGGCTCAGCAGGGGGACATGACAGGTTCCTGACAGCACTGGGACACCGCTACCATTTTGAATACATATTTATTTCAAGCTTTGTTGGTATGAAAGACGAAAACACACAAACAAAATCAAACATGGTGAAGGTCTGGCCCTGGCGGGAAGGGAGCTGTGTGTGTGTGTGTGTCAAACTGCTGCTTACAGAGTTTGACACAAGGACCGCTGCTGACGCCACTCTCTGTCAGCCGAGTAGGTGCTGAGGCGTGCGATGGTGTTTCTGTGAGTGTGCACATCTATTTATGTATTTCGTCTCCCACTTCCTGTCTGTCAGGGATGTGTGTCTCCTATTACCTGCCTGTCAGACATTACTGTGGAGTGTGGAAATGCCCACCTGACTCACTGTCTGAGACGGTCATCTCAAGGTGTGTCTGAGAGTGTGTGAGTGTTTACTCCTCTCACCCGTTCTGAGTCAGACAAAATTATCAAGCTCCCCAGGACCTCCTCTTCTAGGTCTGGTGACAGTGTGTGGCTGCAGTTAAGAATGAATCATGGCCTTGTCCTGTTTAAAAATGATTTATGTCAGCGAAGGATAGCTACTCTCTGAGCTGCTGATTTCACATTCAAGAGGGAAAACTTTGTCCTCAATCAATAGTCAATTAATAATCTGCTCATCACATTTTCCAACTTGCTAACATCCATCATCAAAACCTCAGACGACAAGTAAATTTGATGACATGATGAAATGTTTTTGGCAAACACCTCTTCATTGTGCAGTAGAGCAGAGGGAGAGAGAGGACAGGAGATGAATGGAAAACTCCACTCTTTCCCACAGACGGCTGACCTTGCCAACTGTTTAACTCTTTTCTGTTTTGTGTTTGCTTACAGGATGAGGCTTAATGCTTCTTGCGTAGCTGTTTACTTCTTCCTATTATTTATAGATCTTCCACCGATGTGAGGTAAATTTAGCTGCTAGTTTAGCTGAGAATGAAATAATGCTTAAACATACATATATATATATATATATATATATATATATACACTACCGTTCAAAAATTTGGGATCAGTAAGATATTTAATGGTTTTTAAAGATGTTTCTTCTG
>JAUMHE010000023.1:1942539-1984853 GCA_032359235.1 Enteromius mattozi
GCAATTTTAACAGATGGAATGTTTTAGTTAGACAAACCAATAAGCAAAAAAGAAATGTAAAAAAAGCAATAATTAATTAAATATATTACACTGTAAAAAAAAAATGAAAAAAAGTTGTAAATAAAACAAACAAAAAAATTTTATAAAAGCTTTTCTACTTCAAAATTTCATGTTTAATTCAAATGTTACTTGCCCTTTCTTTACAGTTGTTTTTAAAACCGAATATTAGTCTGATTCAGAAGAATCAGAAGGCTGGATCCTGATGACAGAGGAGGAGGAGTTGGGGATGGAGGAGGGTAATTAGCTATTGAGCAATGCAAAAACTACTGATAATACTGACAACCTTATATATGGATGCTCAGGCGTAAATTGTATTCCTAGGCGGGGGTCAGCTGAAGCAAGCTTGAGTAACGTGACCTGCCAGAACTAACGCTACGCTAGATTTCTTTTTCACCAAAAATTCCTAAAGGTTGATACCATTAAAGGCATCATTTCACAAAATACTTTTATTTCATTACATTTTTTTTTCTATTTTAGATAAATAACATGCTTCTATTCATCACACAATCCTGAGATATATTAAAATAGAAACTGTTATGTTAAAATGTAGCACTAATTCCCAATATTACTATTTTCACTATTTTTAATGAAATAAACCCAATCTTGGTGAGACTTCTTTAAAAAAAAACAAAAACAAACAGCTAAGTAAATGAATAAGGAAAATATAGGAAAATATGTATTTTTAAAAGTCACCAGGTATGCTTGCACTGTAAAAAATCCAAAACATTGGAAGGGCAAAAATATTTTAGTTGAAGTAATTTTATTGCTTGGGCGTAGTTGAGAAGACATATAATATTAAGTCTGCTCAAATTTATTTTAAAAACATTAAATGAATGGTTATTTTCAAATCCAGTCAACGTTTAGACTGTGTTGACTAAACTAATAAAAACCAATTCAGCCAACACCGAGATCATTATGCACGTGCATGCGCCTGAGTGACTTCACGGGAGAAACAGCGCCGCCATCTTGTCAAGTTCACGCCTTAGGTAAGCCCCACTAAATAAATGTAATTTTTAGACTAAATTTTAGAGAAAATCATGCAACATATTATATTTTTTAAGTGAACAATTTGGAAGTGTTTTATGGGTTGTGTATCTGAAGAAACGTGGGTGTAGGGCAGTGTATGTAAAGTTAAGGCATTAGGTAACATTATAAGTTAGTCAAGTATGGCACTGAATAAATATTTGTACCTCACTTTAGACTGAATTTAACAAAACGTACATTTAAAAGGTGTACATATATTTTTTTTAAATGTATATATATATACACAAACGTATAACATATATATGGAATTGTATGCCTGAGGAAGTTGAAGTGATACTATGTTACTATAATGAATTTTAGCTAATTTAGGCGTGTTGTATGATATTTTTTTGTGTTTCCGTGATGCGAAAAGATATGAAGAGATCGTGCGGTCTTTCTCTATAAGCCATTAACTATGAAATCTATGAAACGTGAAACTTAATGTAAACCACACAATGCGTTCATCTGAAACGTGTTGAATGCGTTTTTGAGTGTGTAAACTTTTGGAATTGTCCTGTGAGGTAAAAAGATGACATTAAACATGACTAACAACTTGCCGTGATGAAATGTCGCTCTTTTTTTAAAAAGGGGCGGATTAACGTGATGTTACATGGTGTTTCTGGTCTCCTGAATGGCACTTCGGAAGAGAAGCTCATCGTTACGAACGAAAATAAATAACTCAATCGTTTCACAAGGCCGTTCAAAGTGTCTCAGTCAGTTCCATTGGTAGTGTATCACTAGATAGTGCACAGGGAAATATCGTGGCTCAGTAAACACTATGGGAACTGATCAATCAATATGTAAAATGTCGCCATTCATCAACAACAGTCATAACCGTCATATTTTGATATTATTTTTATGCTATTTAAGACAATTTAGTTCTTTAATATGAAATGTATAAGTTCTATTACAAATCCAGTCAGTATCAATGCTCCCGCTGTTGTGCAATGGATTTGTGTCAAAAGTTTGCAACAAAAAATAAATAATAATGATATAACTGATATTGATACATTGTCAATTATTTAAAAGGCATAATTACATTTTTTGAATTTAAAATGTACTTTTCTTTCTCCATCAGGGTGTGGCCAAACATTTCATTGGTGCTTAGTCATTATTGCAAGATTTCAGATGCAACCCAGTCAGTTTTCCAAGACACAAAAATTGGCACGTGACCAGAGAACTCCACTGCAACTACATGTATGTGCTTTCAAGACTAGGAATTTATTGTTTTCATTTCAGGTAATGTGTAAATGTATAGAGTTTTTACCACATTTATAATGTGCTTTATTGTTCTCAGAGTCATCTATGCTAATATTAGTCTGTTTCATTCTTATTCAGAGATGAATGTAGCCACCCAGATCCAGTCTGTATCCAGATCAGATGGTGGATCAGCACCTAGAGATGACCTCTACAGCCCTGAATGTCAGCGGAGACCATGTCAGCTAGATGAGCTCCAGAGAAAGATCCCCTCTGAAGACCTTGTTGGCCATCGGGACAAGACTACGAGAACCAGACAAGTCCTCAGCTCAATCTAACCAGTGTGGCAGCCTGGAATTAAACCACACCATGCTGGTTTCATCTGTCCAGAGAAGAACTGCCCTCTGTTCTTGCCGCTGTCACCTTTTCCTTGCTTATTCGGGGACGCTTGGCTGATTGCACAGACATTATTGGAAGAGAGCTACACTGGATGATGTCAAAACCAAATCACCAATGAAATGACTTGTTAATGTCCTCTTGCATTATTGACAAACTATTTTCCTGTTTGACTCTGTAAAGCTGTGTTGACAATATCTATTGTATTAAGCGCTTTGTGAATAAAGATGACATGATTTGATTTTATATACTGTAACACCTGGTTAATTTTATTTATTTACTTTTTTGTTTTTTTACTTCTGCCTCATTTTAAAGATGTAATTGTGAACAATAATATTTGTAAATGTTTGTATGCTAACATTTTGTTTAGCTTGTTTTGTTCATTAAACAAGTTTAAAGTGAACTTTGCAGTTCTGGAACTTGTTACTAAATAATAATTAGTTGAAAGCGCTTTAAATTTTTTACAGTGTGAGAATTCCTTTCAATCCAGTAGTGGAATGTCTACGTGTGGGAGTGTGTAAGAGGGGAGGAGGGGGCTGACATTCTGAATGATTCATCTCAGTGAGAATATACCTGTCTTGAGTGTAAATTGGCCTTTTGGGGGCTCCATATCATTTAGGCATGCTTCTCACCCCGGGTCAAACAGCGGCTGGAGCATTGGAGCCTTTTAATAAAACATCTCACAATGTTCGTGCATTACCGCCAAGAGCAGGGGCTGCCTCTACTCGCAAAAAGAGCACACGGGAATAGAAAAAAGAAAACAAACAACAAACAATGGCTGGCTGTTGGCCCTGTCTCCACTGGCAAGATGAAATACAGTAATACAAGTGACGCTCTTTAGAGCCGAGCATCTGCTCCACCTATTCACTGCAGGATTTGATTAAATCAAGAGGAACATGGACAGCCATTCCCCAAGTTCATATCTGGCCTATGCATCCACCATGTGCTCTGGATGCTTTTTTTCTTCATACTTTTATAAAAAGGCAGCTTGTGGCTTCTGCATTCCATTTTTTCTGCAGTTTCTGTTATATTCTCTTTTATTTCTAATTACAAATGGTAAACCAAAGAGATAATGTTTTTTGAGTTGTTTAAAGGGGATATATTACATGGATACAGGATACACTCTTTTCCTCAGACACTTTATTAGCAAACTAATTATAAAAAGAGAGAGTCACAAGAGAGGTCACTTACATATACTGTACTTTTCTTAATGGTACAGTACCAAAGAACCTGTGAAAAAAAAACGTGACTGGTTCTGTAAAATATTTTTGGATAAATATACCTTTAATGTAGACTACAGGGGGTAAAAATAACAAAAAAATAGCTTTTTAAAAAAATTAATAATTACACACTAAACAGCACAATTTTTGTTGAAGATTCATCAATTCAAGCAAATTCCATCCGGTTTTGCATTTCATCCTTACAATATGACCGTTATAACATATATGACAAAGTTCAAAGAAAGTCCACGGGGAAGGTACAAGTTCTCTTCTGTCTTTCAAATGCTAATCAACCTCTTATATTTTCTTTTAAAATTCTTGTGTTTAATGTGTAAACATTAAAAATAAAAAAAATAAAATAAAATTAAGCAGCAAGAGAACTTCCAGGAAACATGGGTTTTGCTGTGGTATTTAATGTTGTGGCACAAATGCTGTTTATAGCTTGTAATGAACCCAGAACACTTCTTTAATGAATGAGTAAAGGTCACAGATCAAGTCAATGCATACTTGACCCCACCTGGACACTTTCCATTCAAGCAATGAATACCAGGCAAAGGCCAGTCTTGCATTTCAAGTCTTGCTTACCTGTGATATTGAAGCTGGTCATGTTGCCTTGGTACACAACAGTATTGTCTTTGTAGAGGATGTATTGGGTGATGATGCCATTGGGTTTCAGTGGAGAGTCCCAGTGGACAGACAGAGAGTTGGGGAAAGAGATTGCAGCAGGTGAAGGAACCTCCTCTGGAGCTATTAAATATAAGATATTAATAAAATGATCAAAGAGTTAATTACTTTAGTTAACTAGTAGAGAGAACAATAAAATAAAATAATTATTCATATTAATATTATTTATTATTACATATTTCATTTATTTGTATTTAAATATTATAACACATTTAAATATTATTTATTTATTTAAACAGGTCAAATAACAAATAATAATAATAAAAAATATTTTCATTTTTAAATTATTTTTTAGAAATAACAAGAAAAAACAAAAACAATAATCAAATAAAAATATATTAATGGAACTGCACCATTTCAGGTCAAGACTCCCTCAATGAACAATTTAGGTCAAACGTGTTCTGATCAAGAGTAAGTTAAGAATGCAGTTGCCTCTGTAGGTGATATTAAAACAATGTTAAAATTTTCCCTCCTGGAGAATCAATACTGTAATTTGGGTTAGTAATCAAGGCCACATCAGATCGATTTTTTCACTCCACGATGACCCATAATGTCATACTCTCCTTTAAACAAGGCTATTTAGCCCAACTGAGATTAAAACGCTATCTACATTTTTCAACCTCTATACTCACCGCCAAAAGAGAGAAATCTGACAATATAGGCCTAAAAACGAGCTCATTTTGTTTTGGGAGTGGCTCTATTTCTACAATCAGACAGAGAAAATAATTGCCGCTGACAATTAATCTGTCTTTATTCTTGCCGTTTCATGTAGAAAAAAGGCTCTCGGTCAATAGACATGACATTTTTTTTCCTCGCTGACTGAGGAAGAAGGTTCTTTGTCTTGCCTGTGCGGTCAGACAGATGTGAAGGCAATAAAGAATGAGCCTGGAAGAGTTGAAAGAAAGCGAGAGGAATGATGTTTGCCGCGGTGTGCTCACGCCACAGGAACGAGCCTCGTCGGATTGAACGAGAACGGTGGAAATGGGCCGCTTGATTCTCGATTTCATACTTTTCAGCTCCACAATCAATTCTTTTTAGCCCGAACTGTCTTTAGATTTACTTCTCTGCTTGAGTGAAATGAAGAAGCTTTCATTAATCTTTCAGATGCCTTACATTAAGACAAGGCTCTCGCATGAACAATGTAACAGCAATTAAAAAGCCCATTAATCTGCATTACAGCTATTAAAGATGCATGTCATTAAAGGGGAAAGAGTTCAATCCCGCACTTACCCCTGTTCCTAAAACCACTCTCTCCAAAAACGGGTGTGAGAACGAGACGGGGAAATAAAAAAATAAATAAGATGGAGCAATTACAGCCTGGCATTGCACTTTGTCATCAAATTAGTTTGGAGTTTTCAAGCAAATGGCTCGGCACTATTTGAGCCCCTCTCGTCACTTTTATTATTCATCAAAGAAATGTGAGAGTCAGGACCTTCTAAATGACTTTACCCTCTTGTGGAGTGCTGAAGCCGGTGGCGAACGGGCTCTCGCTGCACCCGGCCTGAGTGCACGCCGTTAGGGTAATACTGTAGCTGCTAAAAGGAGCCAAGCCACTTAAAGTGCCTGTGAAAGAAGAGAGGAAGAGAACGTTTCAGAGAGCAAGAGGCAAATGTCATTCTTTTCTCTTCCATATTTCAAAAAGTGGGCCTCCCCAACTCTGCTTCCTAAAAGACTTAATGCAATGGCTTTTCAAACACAGCATAATATAACCATCACTTCTGATAATAGGTCTGGATTTAAAAAGGTCTTTATTATCAAACAGTAATATCTCTTATTAATCAGACGGATGGAAAGTGATACGGCCTTGCTATTCAGGATATGGGACACTAATGATGTTATTTAATGGATAAAGTGGCTGATGCTATTTAAAGGGGGTTTCTTGCACACTATGAAAGTCACTATCCAGCCCTGCTGTGATCAATATGCCTCTGACTTTAATTCATCGCTCAGGACTTTTACCCATTAGTGATTGTTTTGGAAGATGTTGAAGACGTGGCTTCAGTTCAGTAATGTTTGTTATCAGCTGGTCTGATTTGATAAGGTCACATACTGTACATCCAATCAAATGATATTCTGACACATATCCACCTACCATTTGGAAGTTAGTCAAAATAGTCCCTCATTTTCAACAAACTTTGCACTTTGAAATGTTTGTTTCCTTTAGAAACCAAACATTCAGGCTATAAATACTGAAAAAAATAACAGTTCTGTGATGATTTATGAATCAGAACAGACGACCTCAGCAAGTGCTGCTTTTAATTCATTTGTAGACTTTAAAACTGGATTTATTTTTTTAATTTGTCATCCAAAATAAAGGCAGGATCCTTTAATGGAGTGAATCTTTGGCTAGCTTCCACTGTATCCATGTAGCAGACAGATCTTGGAAGAGTTGGAAGGTAAACACCCCAGCCGAGCTATAATTGGCCAGGTAAGTGTAACTTTTTATTTTTTTTTGTCAGACGTCTTTTAATTCAATTAAGAGCCTGACCTGCTCTCCTCTCGTTACCCACTCATTTGCTTTCGGAGTTTTTATCTGCCTGTGTAATTCTGCTTTTGGTGTCACGGCTATCATAAATTAGTGCGGCTTAGGCTTGCGCAGGTTGAAGCGTGCCAAGAACAAGGCAAAAAAAAAGTCTTCTTGTTACGCTTTGCCCGGAGACAGAGTATAGCCACAGTGATTGGTCATCTGAGAACGTAATCGTTGTTTCAAGATCCTCATTTGTTCTTTGAAGTAATTTCAAGTAACCAAGCAGATTTTCAGTCTATAAACTTGCAATGTCACATAGGGAACACTGCCGTGACTACAGACCGTCTGGAGCATTAATGCATTTTGCTTTTAAAGGGACAGTTCATCAAAACAACAAGAATTTTGTTATTTACACACCCTCTTGTCGTTTACAAACTCGTATGAGTTCATGTCCTCTAAAAACACTAATGATCTTCAGCAGAATATATGGGCTGCTCTCTTCTATATAATGAAAGTGAATAGAAACCAGGCATCCTGTCATCCTCCAAAAAGTCAACAAAGACAACAAAAAAATTGTCTATAAAACTTTACTTGTATAAAGAAGTCTGCTTAATTGTATTTAATGTGCACTTGTAAGGTACATAACGTAAAAAAAACTGAACATAAGTGTCCTTATTGTCACTTTCATCTTTTTAACACAATTAATTATACTTCTAAAAAACTCCACTTTAATGTGAAATGATGATGATGAAAGTTTTACTCATGACAAAACATTAAAACAATTTTAAAACTTTAAAGTGTACTTATATTGAAATTACTAACATATATAAAGTACTTTCAAAGTTTCAGTAGAAATTACCTTTATATAAAGTACATCTGACTAAATCATAAGACAATAAAAGAAATAATGAAATTGCATATAAAAATGTATCCTTAAGTCCTAATTAACTGCAAATTACATTCATTTATGTTTTTTCCATAATAAGCACCCTTGTTAAAAGTGCTAAAGTGTCTCCATGCGAGGTTTCAAAAGACATGTGGGTGAAAAAAAAAGATGACAATTTCCATTTTTTGGATGAACAAACCTTTTAAAGGTATTTTAACCATTTTGCACAGCTTATGGTCAGCTAAATGAATAGAAAATTGAAAATCAACATGTTATTTTCCTTTCAAATTCATGACATCATTAAGAATTAACCTGATTACTTAATGTTAAGTATGTTTTTCAAGCTATTAAAATGGTCCCAAACGGAACACGAGGGTTAAAAGGTGTCAGGGCTGAGCTCCAGGCGGTTGGGGTGGCCCTTACCTGTCAGGTGCTGAGAGTGGGGGAAGGTGGCGCTGATGGGGGGCGAGGAGGGACGGTCCCGGCTGTACGCTTTCAGTACGTACTTCTCAATTACACCTCTGACCTCCGACGGCTCCTCCCAGCTCACCTCCACGCTGGAACCATTTACACTCCCAACTCTGGAGGGAGGCAGCACACTTTGTGGAACTGTACAGGAAATAATAGGTGAGAGAGACACGTGGAGAAGCAAAGCAGGAGAAAGAGAGAGAGGCAAAGTAAGGGGGAGGAGAGGAACGAGAGTGTGAGAATCCAATTGGGAAGGAGAGAAAGTGTGTGTCAGGCCAAAGAAAAGCAGCACACACATTTCTCACTTTTAATAGACACAGTAAATCATATCTAACCATTAGCATAAATACAATTTATTAGAGTTGTAACTTTTTCAGCACTGATTTAATATGACTGTACATCCAGCGTTCATTCTGGGCTATATTTCACGCCCATCAAGCGACGGCTTGCTTTCTCTCCAGGATTCGCATTTTAGGGGGCATAAATAAAACAGTCAAACATATGCAGAAATGCAACAAGCATCATTTATGATGTGTCACAGACTACAGAATCTCTTTAACACTCGTTTATACAGTCAAAACAAGCCAGACAGCAGACGTGCGTGATATATCCACCACTGGAACACTGGTCTGACCTATAATGCGGTGTATACACATTTAAGTAGGAAGTCTTTGTGATTCATCATCTGTACCAACAGGGCTGCTATTACAAATTACTGAGCTTTCCTTAACCAAATAACACTGCTATTGAACGGCAGGAAGTAAATGTGTAACTATACAGAGAGCGAAAAAGAAGCCTGACCATTTATTTTTGATCACGGTTTAAGCAAACTCATTCCTGATGGATAAAATCAAATCCTGCTTGCAAAGTCTACTGTTTTATTGTGCTTAATTAATATACACAACTAAATTAAATTAAATATTTAACCATTATTTGTCATATCTAAGCCTCTTTGTCTCAATAAGGACACCACCACCTTTCTCTCTCTCTCTCTCTCTCTCTCTCTCTCCCAGACAGCATCTTCATCTGTAATAAGGCAGTGTGTGTGATGCACGCTCTCACCGAGAGCTTTACGATAAGCTATCTTCAAGCACATCTCATCTCCTTGACTGCTACATATATTGTGCAGATAAGAATAAAATGGGTTGGCCTGAAAACTATGACACAAACAAATATCAGTATAGACCCTGTAGTGCTGGCTAAGTTGTAGGCCTTTTTGTCTCAGGTGAGAAAGTAAAAGAGTGTGTGTTCAGTATAAATGACTGTTAAGTACAAATAGTAGCCAGAATACACTGTATCTTTTGGGAACATAAACTGTACTTCATGTACTGTATTTACCTAATTGTAAGAAATTACAGCTCAAAAGTTTGGGGTTTCTGTAAGAAGTCTCCTATGTTGGCCAAAGCAGCATTTACTGTATTTGATTAAAATGACAGTAAAAACAATAATTACTGTCAAACACTATTTTTACAATTTAAAATGAATGTTATCTACTGGAAGACATATTAAAATGTAATTTCTTCCTGTGACTGCTGGGTTTTCTGTATCATTACAATAGTATTCAGTGTCACATGACCTTTTAGAAATCATTATAATATGCTGATTTGGATTTTTAATCCATATTGGTTATATGTACAGTATATATATATATATATATATATATATATATATATATATATACAGATACATACATATATATCTTACCCTTATTAAGGCAAGTGGATACATCAAACTGTAGGATTTTTTACATTTTACTGCCAATTGCCACGTATCCTACCAGTCTCTCTGCTGCGCCCCCGCTGCCATGGCCCGGCTGTCCAACCTCCTTCTCCTGATGCCATCACTCTGTACAAATACTCTGTACACAAAGAGAACAAACAATTTAAAAATAAATCTGCTTTCTGCATACTATTCAGTATACCATTCATGCTCATGTTTTGACAATTTGAGTTATTTCCTTGAATGTTTCCTTCGTTGATGCGTAACCCTGCCCACAATAACCCACAAACTGTTTCTCGCTCCATCTCCATCACTCACAAGAGAAGTACCTCGGCTATATTTGTCCATACGCATTAGCTAAGGTGCAGTTCTCAACAGTTTTGCAATATTGCTGATGAAGGGGACAGCAGTAGCTGTTTTAGATATGACCTCTCCCTGCCCCTGGTGTCGTGTCTGGCTGGACATATTATGTTGTTCTTCTGTTCGGTCTTTACAATAACAAACCCCAAGCAGAAAGGACAAATCAGGCCAAATAATCGCCTGACACAGAGACAAGGCATGCAACGAGAGGCCAAAATAGCTGTAGGTCAATGAGTCTTGGCTACCGCGCTGGTGGCGATGTGCTTGCGAAAAGGGGTCGGATGCTGCTTTTACCCGTGAAGGGCTGCAGTGTCAGGTCCTCTGTGCTCCTGTCTCTGCCCGTGTACACCAAAATGGAGTCGTTTCCCCTGCAGTTAACACTGGTGTCAGCTGACAGGCATCCATCCAGATTGACTCTGACAGCACTGCTGGACACGGCCGCCAAGCTTACGACAGGCCTGCGTGCGAATCTAACATCCCTGATGCAGCCGCCAAAACCTGCAGCGCACCACAGACAAGGATGAAAGAGAAACAAAGACAGAAGGAGAGACAAAGGGAGAAAGACGTTAAAGTCACATTCTGAACTGGCTGAATTTATCTGAATCAACAAAAAATGAGTACTTGTTATGCCAGTTATGTCATTTTAAAACATGATTCTGTAACTACAATGGCTCAGATTGTTTACTGAAGAGATCATAATGAAGAATTAAAAACATCTCACACTCAAGTCAGAGAAATATATCAGAGGGTGCTTCCAACCTTTTTGAGATTTGAGTTTGAGGTTTTCAGGATAATAAACCTATAAATAACCAGAAAGTGACTTACCGTGCAGAAGGCTGTGTTTGTTCAGGGCTGGGTGCTTTACCCCAGGTGGGACTCCACCTAGATAGAGTGGAGAGCTGATGGTCAGAGGGCCCCCCATGCCCTTTCTGTCCTGTTCATATATGTCATTGAGGCCAGCGCTTGCTAACGGGCCTCTCTTTAGCACATTTACAGTGTTCCAGCCCCCATCACAGTAGGACAGGCCCACCCATACGCTCAACTCTGCCGTCTGTTCACCCCAACGCAACACCCAGAAGAGAACGCCACCCTGCAGCTCTGCCTGGATGTCATGAGGACACAAACAATAGTTACAGAGATGTTTTGAAACACTGTAAATATGTATTACAGCAAGCATATATTGCTAATTAACTGAATCAATTGTACTTATCAATACTTGCAAGGTGGTACTTGAACAACAGAATAAAAGGGATAGTTCACCCAAAAATGGAAATTCTGTCATATATTACTCACCCTCATGTCGTTCCAAACCTGTAAGAGTATCACATAAGTAAAGAACATATGCACTGTACAGTATGTACATGGATACATTGTTTACAATACGTTTTAAAAGTAAACAACATATCCGCTTGCCTACACTGCTTGTGTATGTGATACTCTCCAAAATTTATTCACATAGCTTTGTAAAATTATGTTTGAACTACTGATGTCACATGGATTATTTTAACGATGTCCTTGCTATGTTGGAGTCTTGATTATTTTAAGATCCTTGCTGTCTATGGGAGGGCTGTAGAGATTGTGTTCCGAAGATGAATGAAGGTCTTATAGGTTTAGAACGACATGAGGATGAGTAATTAATCACAGAATTTAGATTTTTGCAGAAGTCAAGTGCCATGACTAACTAAAGTCATGAAATCTAAATGTACACATTTTAAACGTATTTACAATATTTTTTTAGTTTAATTACAGAATTTTTGTTATTAATAATTAATTGCACTATTAGTTAAATTAAATTGAAATTTGATTTGATTTAAGTAAACTTACCAAAATGAAATCTTTCCCATCTATATCATAAGCGAACAATAGCACTGCATTTAGCTGATCAGTTTTGAACTCAAGTGATATTTCAAAATATTCTCCTCCAGTAAATATTTCAGGCTTGACCTTCAGAAACCCTGAATAAAAAAGAAATAAAAAATCTCAACATTAACATTACAAATTATCAGACCATGTAAAAAAAAATGCCTAAAGCAGGAAGTACCATGTCCTAGGAAGTATGCCCCATCTTCAGAGACAGCAGGACATCCTTCCCAGCTTTCATAGGTCTCATGTTTTTCAAGTGCTGTGTCCCAGTCCAGAGGCTCCCAAGTATCAGAAGTGCCACTTGATTTCTGCACCATCACATCCCTCAAACACCCAGCAAACCCCTGCTGCACCAGCTTGGCTGGACCTGTATATATACTCTTTGTACAACTCTTTGTAGATACATGGATATTGTCAATCAAAATATTTAGAGATAAATTACCAGCATCTCGTCTAAGAACGGTGAAATTCTCTGGAATCCCTCCTATGAAAACACCCGTGTTCTGACCGATGATTGTGTTGCCACTTGTAGCTGATGCTGATCCTGTTGGAGGAAAAAAATATGACCTGATACCCCTGAACACGTGCCAATGCTAAATCAATACAATAATGTTCTTCAGAGACTGTTCCTGGCTGGTCTAATAATCAGAGCAGGGCGCAGCAGTGTTTTAACAACTTTATTCTTATGTTCCAATGGTTTCAGTTGGTGCTAGAGCAGATAAAGTCATATTACTCCAAAAGAGTGACTGAGATAAAGCAATCCTCCCTCTGGTGGGAAAAATCCCCTGAGACCGCTTTGAGACAGGAAGCGGGAGACTCCGCTTCACACCTCAAGCCTTAATTGAAATGTAAGTTCAGGAAAGGAGAGGTTTCTTTGGCCTAATTATTCTAATCACACAATGAATGCAACGATTAACCTTGATAATTCCTTTGCTAGAAATCTGTTCAAGTGGGGGGCTTTACAGACACTGAATAACCGAACAGGACAGAAGTGAGGGTGTGGGGCTCGCCTATGAATATCATATGTGTGTGCGTCATTACCGCTGTATTGATTGTCGACAATGATTGTTCCCACGGCCTGTTTCCTTGTAGCGATCAGATGGTGCCACTGGTTGTCATTATAGCGTCTACCTCCATCGTTGCGAGGGCTGAGGGCCACGGCTGAGGCCTAGCATCAAACGCTGAGGGTTAATCACTCGCTCATCATGAATACAACGCACACACTGCACAAATGATGGCTGATCAGCAACTTTAGGAGGAGGAGACGTTCCCTTCCCTTAGAGCTTAGGAGGTACATAAACTAATGTAAACATTTTCAATATAAACAGGATGCAGGAATGCAGTTGTTGAATTCTAAATTTTCCGAAACCCTGGAAGATACAGAAATTCTTCCTTAAAATTCTGAAAGTAAACACATTTAACTCCAGAGTTGGCATTACAATAAGCTCAATAAAAGTGCAAGGTCACTGGATGTAACAGGTAGGCATACTAAGCAGATGAAGTAGATAGAAGATAAACTGGTCACAAACTGGACACACCAATATATATTCAAAGCTAACTTGACCATTTACGCTGCAATAGCTTATAGTTTATAGAGGACAAGTTGGAGATGAAGTTGAAAAACTAGCAACAGAATCCCTCTTGGCACAGAACTCAAGCCGCTGAGGAATTCTGCCCGGAGATAGGACATTCCCCAAAAGCAGTAAATTTCATGGGCTGGCACCATCAACATAAGATGGGGTTATTGTCCTGCTAAAATATGACATCATTCAGGTTCATACACTTAACAGCCTGACTGAGTGCTCTGCAGTGAAAGCACAGAGACACAAAGTATCGCATCTCCTCTTTGTGATGAAGATTTAATGATCAAATCAATATGTGTGGATGCTGAGGGAAGTCAGCCCTGTGATATGCTTACTGCAGAGAGAGAGAGAGAGGGAGAAGAAGAAACAGCTTTAGGGAGAAGTCAGGACAGACACAACACTGCATTCTTATCCCTCATCCCTTTGAAAGTATTCAGTGGGGCTTTTTTACGATAGGAGATCAATTCTGTCACAACAACTAAAAGCCTTTCTGAATAAAATCTGCCAGCATTTTAACAGCTAACTTTAATTATGCCCGACAAAAATGTGTTTACTGAATAAATGTGTTTAGTTTAGAACAAAAAATCATCTCAGTCTAGTTCAGTGAGAGGCAGACCTGTCAACAACATCACGACCTGAACATCTGATGTAACGTATTCAAGTTTCAGTCACGTGCCGTAAGCATCAGCTAGGGAGTCCTAATGACTGAACCCTAAACGATCAGTCACAGCATTCATCAATTTTAAGAAAACATTGGAGCAAGGCTAGAGGATATTTACACCACAAATCATCTACTTGCATAAATTAATTGCTAATTGCACTCATGAATTATCAATTAGGTCTTGTTTCAACTGGATTTTTTTGAGATAAAGATTCAAATACTGAGATATGCTCAAAGAAACGGCTCAGCCAAAACTCAAATGTTTTCAGTTATTTACTGTCATGTCTTTCATCCTTCACTTCTTTCTTCTATGCAGCACAAAAAGAGACACATGGATGCGCTGGTCATTTTCTTCCTTGTAAGCGCATAGAATTTGGTCTCAAACTTTCCTTAAAAATACCATTAAAGTCCATACTACCCATAGAAAGAGTATAATCCTAAATAAAAAAGTCATATAATTGTTTTGTTTTAGAACAAGACTGAAAGTTAAGCCATTATTCAAGGAAAATCTTCTTTAACAGACTAGAAACCACCAAGACTGATTCATTGAGACCATGAGTGGAGCTCAAGAATCTGTTGAGCAAATCAGTCAGAACATTTTTTGAACCAGAACAGTGATTCAATAGAAATATCCAATTTATTTAAACTATACTATTAAAGAAGTAGTTTTCAAACTTTTTAACTCAAGGGCCAACACACTGTCCAACACATTTTTATTTTTTTTAAACAGATATTAAGAATATTTTTTTTTCCGTTTTTCTGGTGCAATTTTGAGAAGTCTGCTTGTTTTTAATTTTATTTTTTTTATAGAAACTATATAAATTAAATCAAGTACCACAGTTCATTTTGTGAATTTAAAATATCACAAATTCTTATTCTGTATGGTTTTCATTTACAAAAATGCATGGAGGGGAAATAATTATTATTACCAATTTTCATCATTTGTTTCTTTTTCTTCTTATTATTTTAATTTTAGCATGTTTTTTTTACTTTTGATATCCAGTTTTTTTATACAACTTCCTTAGAAATTTGCTGCTTCCTCTCAGTGAGCCTTAGAAGCACCGCTTTAAAATGATCAAATTCACAAATCCACAGAATATAAACATTTAAAAAACAGAAATGATTCAGTCGATCATTTTAAAGTTACTGAAAGTTCTCCCTTTAACTATAAAAACCAATGGTCAATGGAAAACAGTGAGCACGGCGAAAATAATTTACGCACTAACTCTCCAAAGAGTTCATTAAAGATCTGCTCCACAACAGTCCTATAGAAGCTGCTATAGGTTTTGGTGATGTAGTGCGTGTCATTAACATAGTGAGCAGCGTACTCTTGCTTAATAGCCCTTGAGTTTGTTTAAGATGAAATGGGCGCTGTCCATGCTACTAATGCAACTAATCATGCCCATGGGCCTTGAAGAGACCTTCTCTCCTCACTGTATGCCTGGAAACCACTCATCACTCGCTTATCTCTGAGAGACTCAGATAAGGAGACATCGGGAAAAAAAACAGCATCATTTGTGACAGCCTTTACAGGAACTAAATACGCTTTCATGAGACAGTGTTTCATAAAATGCTCATTAATTTCATCATTAGAAAGAGTGTGTGGGGAAGCATACCAGTTCCCTGTGTCACGCTCAATTAGCATCCCATGGTGCTAATCCCATTAGAATTGTTGAATTCGTTAATGGGGGAACTAATGGGCATGCTATCAGGGGACATTAATTGGGCATGACACCACTTTTAGTTATAATTATCAAACTACCCCGACAAAATGTGTTTACGAATGCAAAACCGACAATATTCGGCAAATGGCGCTTATTGGTGGGGAGAGTTTCTCGGTGGTCTCCTGGACACTAATGTGAAATCATCTTTCATGATTGCTTTCATCATCAGAGCAATAGACTCAACCCCGCATGCTAGTGCTGCATAATTAGCATGCTATTGCTATTCCCACCCAATGTCTGCGGGTAACGAGTTAATTGGTCTCAAACACTCTTTTAGCTGAAGTTTTAAGCACAGAAGAACTTGATAGTTAATCCATCAAAATGCACAAATTTATGTCTAAAGCAGGTATTAAAGTAGATATTAAAATTCTAGCTGATATGATAAGTTGTTCATCTTTTTTTGCATTATTACTAGAGACGGGTACATGAGAAACTATATATTACAATTTAATGTTTAAATGCCTTTGAAATATGTAGTGTTAAGTGACTGAGAGAAGCTTGACATAAGAGATGAAGATAAATAATAAATTATTATTTAATCAAAATAGGGGATTGTTTTTACCCCTATTGGTACAACGATTGTTGATGCTTTGTATTAATACTTTTGTTTCCCTATTTAAGAATATTTTCGATTTTCATTGTACTGTAAATTATAGAATGTATCAACACAAAATTATAAAGTGCTATTAAATTTATTATTATGTCTTTTTTTTTAACATTGACTGCAAATGTAATCTGTGAGCATGCACTATTAAATATTCAATATCGTTAAAAGAAATCGCTAATGTCAGCCGACAAACAATATGGTACTGATATATAATACATGCCTGATGTAGAGGTTGGGATCTATTACATTTGAAGGTTTGAAGCCTTTTTTAGTATAAACACCATGACTATGATGTACCTGAGGGTCAAAGAGGAAGTATGGACGGCCGTTGTGTATTTGCAGAGCAACATACTCCTCCTGTTCTCCAGGGGAAACCGCAAACAGTATTAGCCCCTCCTCGACGCGTGTCCGGAAACTCAGCTGCAGGCCTGGAGAGACAGTCAATGCATGTTGCATATTAATCGAGGGTTCGATCAAAATATCATACAGAAAACATTTTAAAGCTTCATGAAAGCATGTCAAAATGAACAACAAAATTGAATGTAAAAAAATGTAAGAATAAATGACAAATTAAAAATGCCCAGAAGTGTGAGAAACTGAGCTGTAAGGTGCCAGTGTGAATGTGTATGAGTGTGTAATGCCTGTGAGAACAAAACATTGAGCAGTGCCTGAATGGTCCCACAGTGCCTGAGCAGATCTACCCTCTAAAGACTTCATCCTAACCCGAAAAAAAAAAAAACAAATCCAGCTGAACTGTTCTTAGTAAAACCTTCCACCACCTGACTTAAAATCAGACGTGAAAAAACACCTTTGAAGTGATATCCCTCTTCAATATAAGTTCATTAATATGTTGAGGACTGTGAGTACAAACCCACTCTGCTTAGATTAAAAAGATTCCACTTAATCTATCTTTGAATCTCCAGTGGATTGAAGAGGTTGTAAGTCTGGTTAACCTCATGTAGAAAAGCAAGATGTTTCTTCAGGCTTCAGATCTATACAACTGATACAGGGATTATACCATCTGAATACTAACCCTACAGGACTGACTCTATATGCTGGATTCAACTGATAAAACTATTGCATTTTATAGGACATATGAAATGGTTAAAGTAGCAAAAAAGACATAATGTAAAATATTTCTACTTCAAATAAATGTTGCTTTTTGTATGTTATATTCACTAAAGAATCATGAAAAAACAGTTTTCACATTATTTTAGGTAGCAGAGCTAATTTGATTGATTGACAATCAAACAGTGATTGTCAATCAGTGTCAATGTGATTTTGACAGTTTTTTTGTGAATATATATGTGAATATATACTGTATAACTGCATATATGTGATGGCTAGATATATGTAATTTATATACAGGTCAAAGACGTTAAGATGTTTGCATCAAAAGAAATTCACACAAATCCACAGAAAGTGCATTAAATGTAAGCAAAGTGTCTACTCTTATGTTTTTGGACAATAAAATATCAAAAATTGGTTGAAATAATGTTACATTGTCATTCAGTGTAACACAATAGTTATGTAAAAATTCAAACAACATGCTTATTCTGACTTGTACATATTAAAATTTCTAAAAGAACAAGGACGAGTGTTACATTTTATTGTGTTTTAGGTGAGTAAAAAAAACCTTCCTGACAAATGGGTAAAACCTAGGATAGTGGCAAATTTGAAAAATTTAAAATTACAATAATTAGTGTTTGGGGTGAAAGTAATTCATCTTTTAATGTGTCATAAATGTATTTTTGTTATAAATATGCCTGAAATGATTGTTAGACTTTTTCAGTTTGGGGGAGAAAAACTACAATAATTTACAGCAGTAGTACACACTTATTGTGTGACCCATACATAAAATAGACTGCAAAAAATAATATATATATATATATATATATATTTAAAAACCCTCATTAAAAATGTATTTGAAATGTGACTGTGTGAATTATTATGCTATCACATATTTAACATGACAAATGGTTGACTTTACTGTGAGGATAGAGCACCTTAATCCAGCCCTTAAGAAGGTGTTCTGTAAAGAACACAAAAAGATCTTGTCTCATGTTGACCAGACAGTCTCAGTCCTGTGGAGGGTGGTGGGGGAGAACCTGGATCAGAAGTTGTAGGTTCAGCAGAGCAGACCTCTCTAGGGTGATCAGCTATTTTTTGACAAGTGCTTCACATCCATCAGAACGTCTGGTCCATTACAGGAGAGGGAACTTGGAGGCTAAAGGGACATCTGTGGGATTTGAGATCCCAGTGGAGCAGCGTGGCGCTCTACGCACTGACAGGGCTGTCCAGAAAAGCTGTGGTCAGAGGTCTCTCAGGCACAGGGCCGGTCTGAGCGGGCTGATGAGGAATGAGATTCACCTCTGTGGGTCTCAAGACTAGCGCTAAGACATGGGAAAGATGTGAAGCACTTTTACACGGGGACTGCATCAGCACTTTAGGAAACAGTGCTCAGGGTAATGCACCCACCAAATATAGAGAGAGACTAGAAAATATATGTATATACATGTGTGAGTATATACAGTATATGTGTGTGTGTGTGTGTGTGTGTGTGTTTATATATATATATATATATATACACATATACACACACACAAAAACACATACAGTATATATATATATATATATACAGTCACGTTATTCAAAAGTTTTTCCAAATTCTACACGTTTAATGAATCATTCTGTTGGGGATAATCATTCTGCAAGGATATATTTGGCAGTTGGCGGATAATGGGAATTGATGGCAAGCATGTTCATCGCAAAATATTTTTCTCTGCCAAAAAACATCATATCAGCTATAAGTAAAACAAACAGGGCTATTTGGATTTAATCTGCTTAGTACATAACCTGAATAACTTCAGTCATGTTAGTATTATTGCGGCATTAATCAAGTTGTTGCGTATTAATGAGTTTTCAGGAAATGCTAATTACTGTCATAGATTCTGCAGCACCCCATTAAATATACAAATTACAGAATTAAAGAGCCAGAGCTTTTCATGATTAATCTTTAAATGGGGAAAAACTAATGATGTCTGTACAAAGTTTCCCTCTACTTTCCACTGACTGAGGCCGTTTGACAATCAATCAAATTAATTAAGGAAAATAATTTGTATCATTTAACATTTTGTGCTATAATAGCATGTAGTCTTTGAAAATTGCTTGATTCTCATGTATTACTGCCTCCCATTTTGGGAAACCGTACATTTATTCAATGCCACTCAATGCGGAAAAAATGAAAATAGACTTGAAAGGAAAGAAATAAAAATGAAATACAGTAGATAAACGCTATAGACAAATGAGCAAATGAGACAAGCCTGAAATACAATATATTACAAATAATAAAAAAATAAAATAAAATGAGACATTAGATAGGTTTGTTACTGTTACTTTAAAGCACACACATTCCACACAAACAGAAAAAAAAGAACTTCAATGACGATCAAAACTCGAGTCAATTCACCTCAACTATTGCATTTTTAATCTCATTTTTACTTTGATTTGTTGGGACTTGCCTCCTTTAACAAAGTCATTTCAAGCACAAGATTAGATGACCATTGATTTTGCTTAATTTATTGCTTTGGCTACATTTCAATAATATACAAAGTATTTGTCCCTGAGCATGTTATTTGTTCATCGCTTTTTGCTGTTGTCATTATGCCTCATTTCAGCCATTGAGCTTTTCAGCCCGATTTATCCAGCTCTCGAAGTTCAATAAAACGAGCAGCTTGTTTTCAGCAGGGAAATCTTTGTGTGCATCACAGAAATCAACAACGCAAACATTTAAGCCATTTAGTACCTGCATTTGAAACAACATTGGAATCAAATTGAATCAAACTAACTAAAGGTGTGGAAGGCGTATAAAAGAAAAGTCGGCTAAAAGGGGTGTTGTCGTTCTGGTTTGTTCTTTGGGTTCCCTCATTAGTTGGTGGCCATTTATAATCCCAGCAGGCCCAAGGACGAGCTCACCACTTTGACTGCAGCCATTGATCAATTAGGGAGTGAGCTGAACTCAACTCAGGGCTTGATTTATAAAGATTTATCCGTTTGTCATTATTTAAGGAAAAAAACTGGAAATTGCAGTGCTAAATGTTAATAGAGTTAGAGGGGGAAATGGCCATTCATTTCCTGAAATTGCAAGGTCACAAAGGGTCACCCATTTATATGCACGCTCCTTAAGGAGGCAATTTAATGTCCCCGACTTCTTAGGGAGGATCTACTAATTGCCTCGTTTTAATATAAATAAAGTCAGATTTCCCAGATATCTTAGAGCATGTGTCCAACAAAAAAGAGCTCGCGACATGACATGGTTTCAAGCTCGTTTGTGGATTATGAAGCACAGAGAGGCTGGAAAATGGAGAGAAGAAAATGGCATAAACCTCTCTGAAGACAAGAGGGACTCAATATGCCGTAAAGCACCTCTCCGCTGCACATTCTTACCTTTTCATGCTAAAAATGTATCACGTCACACACAAAAAAACACTCAGAGGAGGTCATCTGATGTTTGCCTCCTCTGTCACATCACACTGACCAATCTGATAACTCAAAGCAACGCCTTCCGAGCTTTTAACACAATTAAAGCGCAAGTAATCTAAACAAATGGCAAGCTGAAGGATTTTTGCATTAGTAGATGAACCGGAACCTGTATTCATTTGGAACTCAATTCCCCAATTATGTTTGTAAACAAAAGTATAATTGCCCTTTGTCTAATCATGGAAGTCATTAATGCATCAGTATGGAGAAGAGTGAGGAAAGGAGTGAGAGATGAATAAAGAGTGTTTAGGGCAGAGCGATGGGGTTGGAGCGGCCCACATGAACGTTTGAAAATGCTTTAGAAGTGGAAAGAAAAGTTAGTTTAGAACCAGCACAAATTAATATAAATGTCAAGAGAAATTATGTTTGGTCTTGATGGTAATAAATGTTGATGAAGTTGAAGGTACTTGTACATTTCAATGGACACAAATACATGTGATTGTACTCTATTTGTCCCTGGAAGCCTTATGTTGCATTAACAGTATAGCAATCGATATTCATTGAATGTTTTCTGTCAGCTGATTGTATTAAATAATAAACAACAATTTATATATTATTTGACATATCACATCAACTAATATTTTGGTTACATTTACCTTTATTTGGTGAAATTTTGAGTTTGAAACACGGTTGTTTTAATAGAAATTGGTGTGGGCAATTTCGTATCAAGTTCAACTTAGAGGTTCAGTTTGTGTTGTGATTCAGCTGTGTGAGCTTCACATTGCTACTTTATTGGCAAAATTTTTTTTTTCTATATTTGCATTCTAAATGTGAAGGCACCATAAAAAAATTGCTTTTATTCTATTTTAAGGTTTGTAAAAAAAAAATATCTTTATTTACATGAATACTGGTTACTGGTCTTATATTGAATCAGTGCATGTTTTTCCAAAAAAAAAAATATATATATATTATGAATTCTATATATGTGTATGTATATTTATTGAATAAATACATTAAAAATAATTAAATAATAATAATAATAATAATGAATACATATATAAATTATATAATAATAATATATTTTCTTGTAATCTTTGATCAAGCTCTGAAACAACCTTTTTAGCCACTTCACAAATCCCTAAAACCCCTGGTTTAATTCTGAGAAGATACACCCATTTTTATTAACCAACCAATCCCAACAGACAAAACTGACCCATCAGATTTTTTTCTGGATGAATATCTGAATTCTCCTGGAAATACACCATATTATGTAATCTGCATTTCACGATCAATTGTATATATAGAGGCACGTACAGCATTGATGAGTCCCCATACCTGTGAAGTCAGTGTTGACAGGCAAAGTGTAGCTGGGAAATCTGAAGTAGCTACTCCCTGTGAAGCGTCTCCCCCTTATAACCTGACCCTGAGCATCAGACAAAGACACATCTGTCCGTTCCACGTGGTACAGAGGTGGAGGCCCATTGAGCTCGGCCGGGGCATCCCACGAAACCTTCATCACAGTCATGTTCAGCGGCCTTAATGCAGGGGCCTTCAGACCTGTCGGAGCTATCACAACAGAAAAGAGGAAAGGATGGAGAGATATGAGAATGAAAAAAAAAGAGACGTGCATTTATAGTCATCACTCAGTTTCATGCATGCTGCTGTAATGATCTAATGGGGCTCTCATGTAGGCTGAGAGGAGGTAAATTACCTCGGCCTGACACATCCTCTGTGCATTTAGCCCACTCTGCCTGTCAGGCCGTCCACACCAGCAGCGCTAATAAAAACCCTCCATAGGGAATGGACGTGTTGTCTTCCAAGGCCCATCACGGCACACAAGTCATAAATTACACTCAATCAATAGCACTTGAGTCTATATAATTGAAACTCTGATATCATTTCAAATCCCTCCCGCTGATTTAATAGGATTTGTGTGAAGTCTCGCTGGACATTTATCGTTTTTGCCTTAAAACATAAGGCGGTAAAAATGAAGTGTGACTGACGTGGCTTCACGTGCCCTTAAGTACTACAAAGGAAGTGATTATTCATAAAGAGTCACAGGTGCTGGAAACTCATTAAAGGGACAGTTCACCCAAAAATGATAATTGTGTCATAATGTACAGAAGCAGTGATTTGTGAATGAATTGTTATTTTTAGTAGCATCTTTTTTATGAATCTATTGATCCAGTTCAGAAAATATTTTAAAAAGCCCAGAATATTCTTCAAAATATTTATATTAAAAATAGTCATAATGGTTTGGAATGACATGAGGGTAAATGAGTAAATGATAACATCATTTTCATTAATAAATTAGACTTTTTTTTCTGTAAAACTGGAAATCTTTTATTAGAGGCAAAATGAAAACAACACAGTCGTGCTGCTTGTTTTAGCAATTCATCTTTTCTTTTTCAAACCAGCGCATTTAATGTTTTGACATGGCTCACAGGCTCTGCAAAAAGGTTAATATTGTCTTCATCATATTAATGACCAAGTCAAAGACAGACATGTCTAGCACCAATTACAGCCTGGCCTGAGTGTTTACTGTATTTATACAGCCCGACATTTTCCGTGGAACTATAATACTTATTTCTGTAACAGGAAAAGTATTGATTTATGCATAATTGTCTAACCCTCTCGGGTGGGGGGGGGAGATATATGCACGCCGTATTTTGAGTCAATGCGATGTGTACAGGCGGGGGTACACTTGTTCTGCTTGTCTTTATGGATGTAATATACATAAAACATTACCATCAACTCTTGATTAGCTGTTCACATTTCAACAAGATCAATAACGGCAGTGTGCTTCCTTTTTAAAATGCTACAGGCTTATGTCCTCATCAGAGAGGGCATGTGTGCTCAAAAGAGAATTATGGTACCTTTTACACAGAAAAAAGGAGAAGCTTTTTGAAGGGATTATGGATATTTGTTGAACGTTTTTGAGCAGTATAAAATAAGAAACACACACACAATATATTAAAAAAGAAAAGTTATTTTAAATTGTAATAATATTTAACAATATAAATGTTTTAACTGTATTGCTGATCAAATAAATCCAGAAAAAATACTTTTTTTCAAAAAACAAACAAAAAAACACCTTACAATTCCCACTGTTTTGGTAGTGTACATAAGAAAATTGTTTTCAAATGAATCTCGCATCTGGCAGGGCTATAAATTGTGGTTTTTATGCATTTGAACCAATCACGGCAGCTTGCCAACCAACAATTAAATGGATTGCATACAATGATTTTGAATAGTTACTCTCTTGCTATGCATGCAGAAATTTCTTTGATCTCTGTCACATTCTGCCTTGTTGATTAATGTAATTTTCATTGATTTGTATGGAATCAAAACCTTGACCGCAACCAGGAACAAAATATCAAATATTGTGTTTGCTGAGATCCTTCCAGTCTGTTCAATGAAACCTGACATTGCAGTGCATATTAGCAAAGATAAATCAAAAACAATTAAATATCGCCTTAAAGAATGTGAATTAAAAGACAAATCTGACTCATAAAGTTCAAATTATTGGAAACAAACTGTTTATCTCCACTAGTGTGTTCTATAGCTATGAGAAGCATTAATCTACAGTTTAACCATTCTGCTATGAAGATATGAATAACTTAAGTGTCTCTGCTCATTTCAGTGGTGTGCTATTTAAAGCAATTTGATGTCATTCCACTCGGAGAAAGCAGATGCTGACTTCTTGGTTTGAACAGATGGTAATTCTGTCTAATAGTGCATTGATGTAATAGTGATGTGCATTGTGTATACAGATAGTCATAAAACGGAGGTAAGGCTCAAATAAATTGCAATCATCAACATTAAATCCTGGCAGAGAAGTGGGCGAAAACAAGGCTTGAGGGAGACATAGTCTTGAGTGGTCCAGACAACAGGTTGTGTTGGGTTAGTCAGCGTGCTGTTTGTTCAGACATACAGGAGGTGTGTATGGACGTTAAGAGCAGCTTGTGTGGGAGCAGAATATTAATGAATTAGAGACACAGCAAATTCAGCTCAAGTGGTCGTAAAATGAGCTTTCATACGAAAAATACAGTAAAAAAATGGTATTAAATGGAATACGCAATGAAAACGAAAGTACAAGTCGACTCAAATATCAACAAGAGGCAAAACAAATACTCATTTATGTCTTTAAATGTAACTACCGATACCCTATGCTGACAAAAAACCCTTAAGTAATAACCCTATAAACAGAAGCAAAGCGGTAAAAGTCTCCCGCCATATGGAAGAGCCGATGACATCGGCAGCTCCATCGGCTGCAGCATATTGAGCTGACCATATGTTACAGCGGTGCTGCGAGCCTGACTGATTCATGCCCATCACATTCCACTGTATCAATTAAAGGCCCTTGAAGGCTGCATGATTTGTGCCTCTGTTATTAAACCCTGCTAATTCATCCTACTTACATATTCCTTATAAATCTCCGGGAGTGTGCGGTGATTCATGGCAATCGGGGAGAGCGCTACGGCACATTTTTCTCCTTGTAATTAACAGCAAATTGTTTTTACTGCCGCACAATGAATTTCTCGGCTTGGGCCGCAAATGAAGTAGTAAGAAGCGGAGTGGAGAATCTTGACTGAGGGGTTGGTTTAACTCATTAAGCAGTCACGTGAGCCAATGTGTAAATGGCAAAATAAAGGCAAAGGGAAAAAACTGAAAGGGGAAATGAGGCAGGTCATTGTCAAGAAGTGTATTGCTTTCCTGCACAATTGAGAAAAGGACCAATCTGGAAAGGCTAATATGAGGATCCATATATGGGGTAAGATGGGTCGGTTTCATGTTTTCTACAAATGTGTAAAACACAAGTTTTTTTTTTAAACTGCCTAATACAAGACTTTGCCTAATCTTGGATCCATGTGATATGCTGGAGGATCACACATCTATTTACTGTATGTATTTACAAAATTGCCAATTTTCATATACCACATTAACAATTCCTGAACAATATGCAGTTTATTGTAATGCTGATATATGTTTGAGATTCACTTTTTCCCCGCCAGCGTTTTTTTAAAAACGTTGCCAGCCACCACCTGCATTTTTGATGATTTTCACCTCAATTTGACAGACTTCAGAATATTTTCTGCTATGAACATATTATATATCAAAATCAAGAACCAAGCCTCTGTTTTTAAACAAAAAACTATTTTATTCTATCTTTGTATTCTTGTTTTATCATCACTTGAATGCAGATAGGTTTCATCATAAATACAACAAAAAAACTAACAAAAATGCATTTTCATCAAAGTAGTGCATTTTAATCAAAGTACTGCATTTTCAAGCAAAACACATTCAGATATCATAGTCTTTCACCTGTAAACAATTATATGAATAATTGAAATTGCATTCAGTAAACAGAACACACACACATATATGCATATGTTTATACACACACATACTCTATTTATATATAGATCACGCATGCACACACACACATTAATATTTATATCACTGAGTTATCAATCTAATGGATAGGGAGTTGGACTTGTAACCCAAAGGTCGCGGGTTCGAGTCCCAGGTAGTGATTGTGGGTGGGGGGAGTGAATAACCAGAGCCCTCTCCACCTTCAATACCACGACTGAGGTGAGACCCTTGAGAGCAAGGCACCGTTCCCCCAACTGCTCCCCGGGCGCCGCAGCAACGGATGGGTTAAATGCAGAGCATTTTTCCTAGTATGGGAAACCTTACACGGCCACATGTCATGTCCTTTTTCCTTTCCTTTCTGTGTAAAGGCATCTCTGTCACTGACTAGTCTACTTTGTCCTGATCAGATTCAAAATGGTCATAACACGATCTACATGCATGATCTACATATATGAACTATATATATATATGATCTACATTATCTCTGATTCTTCTGTTTATAAAGATCTTTTTTTCGAGCCCGGTAGACCCGGGAAGACCCATAACTCATTCAGGACATGCGCTAGGGCTTTCCTTACCGTAATACACCTAGAACAGGGTCTGCCATAAAATTTTGTATTTGGCGGGGAAGCGTTGTCTCTTAATTGACGAGATATCTTGTCAATGCCGGGGAAAGAGTTTTTAAAGAATTTTGTACACTTTCGTTACTCTGAAAAATCTGGATCCACAAAACAAAACTAAAAAACAAGCAAAACAAATAACAACACACACACACACAAAATAAAACTAAATATGAATCAAATAATGTCAAAAATACAAACAGAATTATATATTATATAAATTAGTAAAAATAAAATGCAGTATTTAGTTATATAAAAGGTGACAGCAAGAGTGAGAGAGGAAAAAAGAGTGAGTGAGAGAGAGAGAGAGAGAAAGAAAGAAAGAGAGACGGACAGAGAGAGACATCAGAAACGTCTGATAAAAAATAAAATGGTGTTCTTGATGACATACTTTCAGAAATTGCGCAAGGAACGAACCTTCCTTCCTCTGACTGCTTGACTATTCAAAATTCATCAATTTTAAAGTATGAAAATAATAGAGATAACCTGAGAGTGAATCTAAAATAGCTTTAGTTTGTATTCCTTTGAGATAAAAGACTTCCTCTCTCAATTGAGAGCAGGGCAGACCATATGTGCTCCAGTTCACCGATGGGTTTACGTACACAATTAAAGGTGGTCTGGCCCGGCCTTCACTGAGGGAGACCTATTCAACAAACTGACTATGAGCAATGACAGACACTTTCCATTAAAGGCACTTCATTAATATTAACATAAGAATTAACACCTATTCAGGTTTTTCTCCTTTCTATGACAACATATATCAGAGTGCTCACACGTAATTGGATGTTGAGTGCCCACACGCATTCTGTGTGTGTGCTCCGTTATAAACTGTGAATTTTTAAAAGTAGAACAGTTGGGATTGGTTCTTATAGTTTGGACTGGATTGGATTGGTTCTTGCATCAGGGATGATACAGCATTGCTGAAAGATTTCCAAACCAATCGGCAAACAATATAAATGAGAATGAAGCGGATCCATAGCAAAGATTCAGAAAATTAAAAACAGCATCAAAGGCTGCTCATAAGGTACACTGGATGTAAATTATAGGGACAGTACTGACCGGAGGGCAGAGTCCGGCCTGATGCAGGTAGACTGCTCACACAGCCCTGTCTGTTGCATACAGTGACTGTAAAACTGTACTCCTCATAGGCCTTCAGTCCTTCTGCCGTGTAACTCCACTCCTGTGCTGATCCACTGTACAGCACCTAAAACATCAAAACATGCAACACTGAGTACAGTTTAAAATATATAGATATGGATAAACACAGCACTAGACAATACTAGCAAGCACACAAACTAAGATAAAGACAGAGCCAAGGTCTATTTGTTATAATTTTAACAATGGTTCTCATTTGGACACTGCAAGTTTGAAACAAGTTCACATCATTTTTCTCCTCCATATTTTCTGTCTTTTCTCAAATAAACATACAACAGAAGTAAAGCAGCTAAAAATGTTATTCACAATAAAAACTACGCTTTATGAAAATGTAGTCAGTTACACTAGAAGACAATAATAAAACCTTGTTGTGTTTGCCAGAAATTCACCATAAAATACTGGTACTGTGATACTGTGATATTTTATGCAATAAAAATGAAACAAATTAGAAACAAACACCTTAACATGCATTACTGTTAACAAAATAATTTACATAAAATATAATCATATGTGATGCATTAAACAGAGGGTTCAGGTAATGTCCTTTACTGTTTTACACCGTAAATTATATTGTAATTCATTTTCACTTCCAAAAATCATTACATTTTACAATATTTTACAGCAGAATTACATATAATGTGATGTTAAACCAATTTACACTTTTAAAGACTTTTATTATTAATTTTATTTGTTTATTTATTTATTTTACAGTTTAGCCATTATATATTTGTGAATATAAAAAAAAAAAAAAAAAAAAACATTTGGCCTATTTGTGAGTGGTGATGTACATGAATTTGTGAGTACACTGTTTGAATATAACAAAAAAGGATGAACTATTTGGTAAATAAATTTATTTCCCAATTTTTCCAATTTTTCACGGTAAAGAGAGGAACAACCTAGGCAAACATATTCCTTCCACCTGCTCAGCTGTATAAGGCAGAATAATATAACGTGGAAAAAACAGCGATGTAGAAAAGCTGTTTTGAAAACAGCCGAACAGTACTCAGTAAGCACATGCAATATTTCAGCAGCTGATCATGTAAATGGTAGTTCTTACAACCACCCATAAGTACACACGTAGACCCGCAAAGATCCCACTTTCAGAGCTTTCAATACCTGCCTGACCTGACATATTTATTAAAAAGGTTTATATCTGCAGGTTACTGATTGAAAACATCATCAATGCTAACATACACTTATCAAACTAATTAAGATCTGAGATAATGAAATCCAATTAAAAAGAGGGTTGTTCAGGAAAAGTAATCTCAAAAAACATCCTTGAAACATTTGCCACGAAGACAGGAAAGGTGATCCTGATATGGAAAACAGTGCTTTAAATACAGACTAACATGCGGAAGGCAGCGCTGCCTTTAACCTTTAAAGGTTTGCTACCTGAACGAGGACAAAAAACACAAAGATTCACATGAGTAATAGAGGAGACCTTTTTGGACAGTTCAGCCCATGCCACATGCATACTGGGACACAAGGCACAAGTTATGGAAATATAAAACTGGACAGAAATGAAGGTTACTGGGGATAAAAAAATTGCCTCTTTTGTTTCAATAGAAACGTGCAGCTTTCTTTATCAATACAGCAACACATATCATTGAAAGAAAATGGAAAAACTGGAGCAATAGGAAGTGTTTTGCGTGATGGATGAAGCAAAGTACAAGACAATATAGCCACCGAATCTTCAAAGCTGTGTGCCAACACATCAGAATATTATGGCAGTGGCCCTTTTCTATCAAAAAAAAAAGTTGAATGTGCTGAAATGGATACCTGTGTTACTATAGGTGGAGCATATGGGTTGGACATTTGTTCTTGGTGAAGGTTGACTCTGTACTCAGTCACTTCGCCCCTGACGTCTTTGTCCTGTGGCGTCTCCCAGCTCACTCTGAGTGAGGACGAGGACACAGGGGACACATGAGGAGAGGGCATGTACTCTGGCACTGTGGGGAAGAACAAATAATTCATCAAAACGATAAAAACATTTCTTAATCAGCATTTTTGTCTTGCTATCCAGCAAATGAATGTACTTGAGATGCAAATGTGTGCAATTTCTGTCTGTTTGCTCTCTTTGTAGAGAATATTGGCATTAAGTTTCTTAATTTAGTTTTTCAGCATTTTAAGCATAAACCTAACAAGACGTAACAAACAAAAAAATACATTAATAATAATAATAGTTGTTGGTTCCTATATATATTTAGTGAAAAATAATGGGAAAATAATAAACAAATAAATAAAAAATAAATAAATAAATACTGTGAAAATACTGATAAAAATATACATTTCTTTCCATTTGGGAAGCATCATTTATAAATACTTTTTTTTTTTTTTTGCTTAATAATAACAAACTGATTCTGCTCTACATTGTTTAAGCCTGAATTATTTCAAACAGCTGTTGGGTTATCCTCTTAACACAACCTTTGACAAGGAAATCCACAAACTCAAGTGCTTCTGGTCAAACAAAAACATGGCGAGAAATAAAAACAGTAAAGTACACCTCCCTCCAAGTGTCAAAATATAGAGAGGAAGTTGACAGAAACACTACATGGAACTTCAGCTGTCTTCTTTTTAAATAAAATAGAAAGCCTGGACTGGCTCCTTCCTGTGAAGCACTTGTGGTGAAAATTTATCCCACATAAACAATCCCTCACATGTTTATGCTAATTCCCAGTTTCCGTTTTTCAGGAACTGTCATTCTATGCTGTAACACTAGCCACCGATTCTTTCTCTGCTTAATAAGCATCTCCTCAAAATCAATTCTCCAGGGCTCCCATCTAAATAAAGACCGAAGATGCAGGATTTTCTCTGCGGAACGGAGCCATGTTTGTGGCCTATGAAATGCAATACTTATTTATTTCAAACTGTTTTGAGTGTTGTTCAAGATAATTTGTTTCATAATCTCTTCGGATATAAAACAAAATGAAAAGAGCCATCCCCAACTAAAATTTAATACACAGTTTCATATCATTTTATGTTATAAAACAACTTTAAATGGCTTTCATTGATAGCAAAAGTGTGTTCGACTGACCTCCTTCTGCAGTTCGCCCCATGGCCCATTCTGACAGGATACTGCCGGCCATGTTAACCGTAAGCACTCTGAAGCGGTAGATGGAAAAGGGTTCAAGATTGGACACAACCGCACTGCTCTCAGGCGGGGTTAGAGCATTCTCATTGGCCGAGCTCATCAACGGCCTTGGGTTCAGCCAACCACTACTGATGAAAACCCTTTGCTCTGGACCGTAACTGCTGGCGTTTCTCTGCGACTCATTCAGCAGCTGCATAAAAAGCTCATACCTGATAATTATACCTGGAGAGAGAAAGAAAGAGATGCATGAAACATACATATGCCAATACCTTCTTCCACAATCCCTTATTAAGCCTCAGAAAGAAGCAGATGATATTGAGATGTAAAACTGGCCATTGACAATACACAATTACAGCTGCTGCATGAAATTATGTAGAAAAGAGAGGCAGACAGAGAGAATCAGATAGACACAATTAAACGGAGAGGAAATTCATTGAGAGAATCCTCTAAGGGCACTTTATAATGGTCCATGTTAATGAGCTAATTTGGCAAAAAGCATGATAACTGGCATTAAAAGTCATTGATATACAGAGGGCTCTTTTGCGACGCTTTCAATGGCGCGAGGCACAATACATAATTGTATTCAGCAATCAACTGCTTTAAATGTGAAATGTTTCTTTGCGGCGCGCAGTCCCATCAGTTTATATTGCGAAATGAAGCATGGGCTGAGCCTTAATCAAGCCTCTTGGTTGTAGATTAAAGTTCGTAAGGAATTAATTTTCATCCCGGCTGAGATCAAATGGCATCTCTATAATAGTATTTCTCATTATTGTAATGATGTAGCTGGAGATGGCTAAAAAGGAAGCTACGGCAGAGTGGAAGAGCATTTCAGCACTGTCATATGCATTTAAGAATCACTGTTAAATAAAATCATGTCTTACAATATTACTACTCCCTATAAATAAAACAGGAGAGGGAAATTTGGGGACTGATCTGAATATTTAAATGAAAAAGACTTAAAAAGTTTAACATCTAGAACTATTTCAGTGTGGGGTTAGGAAGTCAAAAGCTGATTATTTTAATTTATTTCATTTCTTTCAGCATATTAGGTCTGGTGGAAGACAAAAACAGTAAAAAAATGGGAAAAAAATACCACAAACATATGTAAAAATCAGGGGTAGTGATCATTTTAACAACAAGAACATACTGTAACATGTACCCTGTTAATATTTGATACGATTAATTAAAACATAAAATAAATCAAATAAAACAAAAAAAATGAAGTTTTAATTAAACAATTTCCCCTCAAGATCTATTGTTTAATTAAAGCACAAACTGTTATTAATTTCTGGACCCCAAAATAATTGTGCTTAATTAATTTAGTTGATAAGTTGATTACGTTCTGGGGTACTCTCCAATATGGCGGAAAACAGTAACTCAGGAAGAAGAACTGTTGAATAAATTATGTTATCATTGTTTTATTTGCTCACAAAAAGTATTCTCGTAACTTCATAAAATTACGGTTAAACCCTTGATGACATGGACTGTCTTAACAAAGTCCTTGCTATGCTTCTGTACGTTGATCATGATAGTATCCTTACGGTCTATGCAGGGTCAAAAAGCTCTTAGATTTCATCAAAAAATATCTTAACTTGTCTAAAAATGATCTAAACTAGTGAGAAATGCTCTAAGTGTGTCAATACCATTAGGTAACACTGGAGGTTCCCAGTCCACTTTGAGCTGAGAGGACCCTAAGGTTTTGATTGTGGGTGCAGGCTGCTGCTGGGGAGGTATCTGAGCGGTAAGTACGATCAGACTCTCGCCGCGAGTGCAGCCTCCGTTAGTGCAAGCCTGCAGACTGAAGTTGTATCGAGTGAAGGGTTGCAGCTCCTCAGCGGTAGCCTCTGTTTGAAGTCCTGTGTAGTGGATCCTCTCTTCTCCGGTCAGATCCTGTATCGAACTCAGTGTAAAGCTGTCCACTGGACCAGTGGTGTTCAAAGGCTCCGTCCAGTTAAAGGAGGCAGTGGTGGGCTTGGCTCGACCCACAAGGGTTAAGTGCAGTTCTTCTTGCTCAGGTAAAGTAGACAGAGTGCGTAAGCTGACCGTGGAGCTGCTGGTGTTAGCACGGATATTACCTGTGATGAGCTGGTAAGAGTATGCCGTGTAAGGAGACAAATCAGCATCTGTGTAATGCATAGTTCCTGTGTGAAAAGAGAACAAGGAAGCTATTAAAGAAACTGTGGTACTCATGACAATATGCACATTGTCAATTAATTAACAATAATGTTTAAAAAATGGGGGCCAGTAAGATTAAAAAAAAGCCTTTAATGCTCACCAAAGCTGCATTTAGTTGATGAAAAATACAGTAAAAACAGTAATATTGTTAAGTATTTTTACGATTTAAAATATCTGTTTTCTATTTATTAATTTATTCTCATTGCAATACGCTGGTTTGATGCTCAAGAAACATGTATTTTTATTATCAATGTTGAAAAAAGTTGCTGCTTGATATTTTGTGGAAAGCATGATACTTTTTTCGGGATTCTTCAAACAAACAGCAATTATTAGCAATAAAACACTTCTGTAATGTTATAAACGTCTTTACTCTCACTTCTGAATTTAATGCCTCCTTGCTGAATAAAGGTATTCATTTTAATTTAAACCGCAACTTTTGAACAATTAGTAGTGATTTATTTTTATTAAAAACAAATTGTAAAAATCACTTTTTAATGCACATGTGCCATGTTCTTAGAAATGTACTCTTTGCATTTGTATGTTTATTATTGTATAGTGAAAGAAAAAACTTTTTTTTTTTAGGTTTATTTTTTTTTAAAGTTTCAATTAAATTACACATTGAGTGTACACATTTTGATCTTTTTTTTAACATTTCAAAATATATAAATCTTCTTTATTATTAATTCATAAAAAAAAAATCATTATGTTTTTGAGGGGATTGCGCCACATTTTGCAACTTGTCAAAAAAAGGTCAAATCAACACAGTCATGAGGGGTCTGCAGGGGTCTTTTCTTTTATATAATTGAAATCTTTCAATATTATTGTGTCACAGCTATTTAAGTCGTAGAGTTAAAGTATCATTTAATCCCAGAACACAGTCATATTTTATATACTCAGACGAAGACATTTGACACTAACTGAATGGGTGCTGGCTGTGGCTGATGTGGATGATCTCTGAGTCTCGAAGCACTGTGTACATCAGTTCATTGCTGTTGGGGGAGTCAGGGGCTCTCCAGCTCAGCTCTATAGCCGTGGAGTTCAGAACCCGGCCGAGGGGAGGAGGCTGCTGCTGGGGATCTGAACAGGAGTGGGAGAGTGTAAGCCAATGCATATTGGTGATAAATCTGCATTGTGATACAGAACTAAAGGTTAAAGCAACAAAGCTGCTAGCTAGCATAGAAAACGGATTATGAATATACTGGAGCAAAAATCATTTGTTACATGTAAAAATGCTAACTTAATAAAAACACTGTATGGAGGGGCACATTAGGGCTTTAAGAGTCTCTGTAAGGTTAAGTGCTGTATGCTCTAAACACATACGGACCCATAAACAGGTCACCTTACAGTATACATGCTGAATGTTTATAATGTAGATGTGCGCTGAACCAAGAATGGCATAAGATCATGAGAGAGATGTATATCTATATTAAATAGAATTGTTCAGCTAAAACATAAGGATGCAACATGATTAAATTTGAGTGTCAGCTCCTGGGCAAGTATTTTGAATAAAGTATGTAATAAATTCCACAGTCCAACATAAATACCACAGCTTTTGAGTGACGGCAGTGAGTTCTGACCTTAGGTATGCCTCTCTTGCATTAAACTTATAAAGCAATTTGACTATATTGGGGAAATCTGCATTTAAATTACAGTCACTACAATAAAGATACTCTGTGATGTGATCTATAAGAGCATTTTCTTGTTTTTGAGCCAAATGGAGTGTTGAGCCAAAGGATTTTAAAATGTAAAAAGCAGGGACTTTAGTTCAAATAAAGCTCCTTAAATTTATATGGTTTGACTTTTCTTTTCTATATGAAAATATTGAAACCGTAGGCTGGAATATATCAAAGGGCTTGTCTTTTTATCAGATGATAACATTTCATGAATCTCAAATTTTGATATAATGGGTTAATGCTCATTAGAAATAAATGTTACATGTGTATGTTTTAATGTTATCTGTATATGTTATGTAATATTAAAAAGAATCATTGAAGAATAGTTCAGTGTCATTTAAATGTATTTGTATTGCTCTGTATGTACCATTATGCTTATATTCACATGGATAATTTTTTTTTTAATTTATCATTGTTGTTACTGTTAACTAAAAATATAAAAAGTATTTCAAATAATATATTAATATATTATATAATTTATTAAATAACAAATGTTGCCTTGGCTAATAAATTAAATAAATAAATGTATTTTAAAAATATATTTTTAAAGACTAATAAAAAAAATAAGACATAAAAATAAAATAAGACATAAAAAACTAATTTGTAAATAGAAACTGAACTGATGCAATAAAAAAAGAAAGCTTATTCAAAATACATAAAATATTGCCGCTATTAATACATATTTAAAGAATATATTGATTCAGACCTTTACTGCAGCCCAGGTAGTTGTTTGGATCCATGTGACTGGCTCCCTCCACACAGATGTCACACTTATCTCCAGTCACATACGGCTTGCACAGACACTGCCCTGTCTGGTGGTGGCACGTGCCATCGAATCCCCCGACAGGATCACATCCACACGACTCACACCTAGACACATGCAGATCACAAGAGACACAAAAACCATTTTCATGAGATAAAAAACAGTATCACTTCTTGTGACATTGTCCATGTCTGTAGAGGACATGAAATCAGTTAATTAACCAAGAGTAACAAGTCCAGCTCTATTTACAAAAAACTGTGAGTCTCTCTCCGACTAGCGAAGAGACAAAGAGCTGCAAAAAGTGAATGTGTGCGTGTGTGGAAGGGAGGGGGGCACTTTGACTAAATGGAGGCATTCACAGATGCACCTGTCAGTGACACTTCTGGGAGGGGTGTAGGGGATGGAGGAAGAAAGGCCCTGAGGGGCCAGCAGCGGGTGATGTGGGGGCCAAGCGCCTGACACCCTCGAAAGCAGCTGATAAAAGCCACAGACTCTTAATGAGCTGAAAATTTGTTCTGTCAACTACAGGGGCGTTTTGGGCTAAGCCACCCGTTTCCCAATGTGGTTCGACCTTGACTCTTCAGAAGGAGACAGTGAACTTTTTTTTTTCTTCGTCATGCAAAAACAAAGCCAGTTGAGGAATCAAATTCTGTGATCAGTACCAATATTGCTAAGTTCCACATGCTTACATTCTCCATATTTGAAATACACCAATAGCTTGCAGCTATCAAAGTAAATGACTCCAGATTGCGCCTCCACGTTTGTCTGGAACAGGTGTTGCAAATAGAGCTGGAAAGTTTGCAGTCAAGAAATTAAGCAAGTTTGACTAGCAACAGGAAAAAAAAAAAAAACTATGAGCAGATATGACCTACACTTCTGTAAAATAAAACTTGCTTTTCCCCCACCAAGGTTAAATGATTGGCCAAGCACCACTTTCCATGTAGCCTTTGCCTGTCATTTGCTGTGATGGCTAATCTTCCCTAACAGTATTGTGGGTTTTTAACTACCTCTATTAGGTGGTCCAGAGCGAACGACCCAATATAAGAAAACAAAATAAGATGCATCGTCTTATTGATTCTGGGGCGGACAAATGAGTTTATAATATTTAGATAAAGAAATCTTTATTGTGTAGGATCTCCTGATGCAGTTCAAGCTTCCCCTCTAATCAGTTTAAATAGTTCATTTTTCATCCTTACCGGGCGAACGAGTGCAGCTGGATGGATTGCGTATGCAGTGATCTGTCACGACTCGTATGGATTAACAATTTGTGATGTCCGGTAGCCCTGTTGTTGATGCATCGAAAACACGCGCTCATGCTATTTGCATCTCACCAGCCAACAATTAATGTTCTCCCTGCCTACTGTGCATCCCAACATCATATTTTTTATTTTGAGGGGGGAAACGCTTAAAAGGTAAACGATGGTTGATATGGGAAGCGCAGACGATGTCCCCCACTGTTCCTTTTATTCACCCAGTGTGGCTGGAGTAGTTAAATATCTCCTGCAAGCCTTCAGGAAGGTCATTCAATGAGACTTCAACCAAACCAAGACTTAAATATAAAAATCATCAAAACAAAATCTGCCGTGTGTAGGAAACAACAAAAAAAAAAATAGGAAGAAGAAAAATCATTTTCCAATCCACTGACTCTCGAGAATGCCAAGTTTTCCATCCCCAACTTAGGCCATATGTTCAAGCTGGGAAGCTGCTTTGGAGTATATCATTAAGACAGCTAACATATGATGTATTTACAACCTAATTGATGTATCCAACAAATCAACTATGCAGAGAGCATTAAAATGCAGCCTCGTTTAGAGGCGGGAGACTTTTATGGCTAATTTGACCTTTGCTGGCTCTGTCTGAACCCGTGGGCCAGTAAGCAGCTAACTGGCTCAAATCGCTATGAAAAGTGATGTGCATGATTTTCTAAATGGGCTTTATTCACTAGTGTTCAGTGTCGGTGACGGGAGGGAGGTCTGAAGTCATTTTCGATGGTGATTTACACTGTTCTTTTTTACTTGAAGATATATCTTGCTGCATGGTAATAAATGAAAACGTCTTTCTCGAACATGACCAAGATAAAGGTGTTGGACCATGGCACTGACCTGCCAACACTTGGGTTAAAGCCAAAGAAGAGATCCTGGCACTGGTCGCATCTGCGACCGGTCAGTGATGGGTGAGCACACACACACTGCCCTGAGTGGGCAGCACACACCTGCCCCACTGCTCCGACCGAGTGACATTCACACACTTCACACTCGCTGAGCCCCTCCTCAGACAGGAAGAAACCTGCATGATGTGAGAAAAAAACAGACTGATTAAGCATATTTTATTGTGAGCTCTCTCATTTACAGTACTTCCTATTTTCCTATCATCATTAAAAAAATAATAAAAATAAAAATAAACTACCTTACGAAAATAAGTACTTTAGCATGTCTTTAAAAACAATTATTACAGAAATAACATACTTTAAAATAATATACTTAAATGTGAACTGAATATAATGTTTATAAAGACTTTTTAGTAAATGTATTTTAGTTTAAATATATGCAATTAGTTGAACTTTGTTGAAATTTTGTTGAAAAACTTACTGTACTTAAGTACATCTTAGTAGCTATGTAACTTTATAATTACTTTCATTGTCTTGAAATATACACTTTCATGCATGTCATATATTTGTAAGGTAACACTTTATTTCGATGGTCCACAATCTACTAACAGTAAGTAACTTTGTCAACTAGCAATCATTAGAGTATTAGTAGACTGTCGGCTTAATATCTCCTAACACTTTATTTTGGTGGCTCCACAACATACTACATACTGACTATCAGAAACATTGCAGGTATATGTCAACTTATTCTACTAACCCTAAACCTACCCTAACAGTCTAAATCTGAGAGTTAGTAGACATTTAGAGAATGAACGAGAATTAGTTGACATGTAGTTACAAAGTTACTCATAGTTAGTAGAATGTCTAAATGGACTATCAAAATAAAGTGTAACCATTGGTAATTTAAAAATTGTAATGATGAATTTGTAATTGAATACTTCTGAAATATATTACTATTTTAAAAAAAAGTAGGTACTCAAAGACAATTTTTTTCTTTTTTTTTTATCAATTACTTTCCTCTATGGAAACACAAAGATACATAGATATAAATGAAAGTCACTGGGGTCCAATGTTGTTTTGAACCCCACTGACTTCCATTGCATGGACTAAGTCTTTTCAGCAGTTCTATAATTCCACAGAAGAAAGTCATAATATTTTGGAACGGTATGAAGGTGAATAAATGATGACAGAAACTTAATGTTTGGGTGAACTGTCCCTTTAGACAGTTATGAACACAGTGCCATTGTCTTATTGCGAAAAATAAAATAAAATAAAATAAAAACATCTGTTCAGATATTCTGCCTATAATCTTTCTTTGTCTTTTACAGAAAAGTCAATAGGTACTCATTTTTTGGTGAAATGTTCCTTTAAGATTGTCCTGGTCCCCTTTCTGTCTATATTTTCTTAAGAATAAAGTACGAGTTGAATCTCAAGGGCTCCGTCAGGCTCCTGCACGCATCAATCAGACAGGGGGCGCTGAGTTTGAGATGTTTCAATCACAGGCTGCTTCCCCTCCGGTGAAATACGACAGAGTGGCTCCATGAGGGGAGCCGGGGGAGGGCCTGCAGAAACACAGTCATCAGTCCCCCCACCCTCCTCCAAATGGATCTCCCCCCACTCCCTGTGCTTTCAATTTACTCCTGCCAGCCCCACTCTCCGTACACATGCTTTATGTGCCGGCATGGGCGGCCGAGGCTCTGGTGAGCAGCAGGTACGCCTGCATTATTTCATCATGTGTTGAGGGGCACAAGCTAGGGCAGGGCTGGCCGTACATCCTTGTCTGGTTATCGTGCGAGCTTAGCACCCTCATATCATATGCATAAGGTCATAGGTGGATGTTGGGAAGCATAGTTTCCTTTCTGGGAAATAACAGCCTAGACCAGATCAGGGGGGGATGGGGGTGTTTAAAGTTTCCCCTGAAGTAGCGCAATGACATACTATAGGCTTCCTAAAGTACTAGTGGTCATTCTTCACAGCTCGAATGCGAAAGGTTTTAATACAAGCATTTTAGCCAAAGGTAATTTATGCAATATTTCAAACCAAAGACTATAGAAAAGGGACTTTTCCACGGGGGAAAGTCAACCTGCCGCAACATTTTAAAATCATTCCAATTCCATGGGAAAAACGAGGATTTGGCAACCCTAAATCTTTCAAAATCATTGTTTTATTTATCTTTTGTTTTTCCTTTAAGAAGTAAACTTATTCTGATGTTCACTAATATAAAACAAAATATTTGACAATTTTGACAATTTGACAAAATTTACAATTTTACCTGCAGTGTTAGTACAATGTATACATTAAATAAATACATTTAAAGTTAATATATTCTATCTGTACTAAACGAGCGTTCGGATCCATGTGCAAGAAGTTTTATGCAGTGGTACAACAGGCAGGGTCAAAATCACAGGCAGACAGGTACAATGGAGACAAGGCAGAATCGTGGTCGAGATACAGGAGCAAATGGTCGAGGCAGGCAGCGAACAATCACAGAGTCGAGGAGCAGGACGAGGTCAAAACAACAAAACAAACACAAGAAAGAAACGCTTGGTAGATTGCCAGTGCAAGTCAATACTTTGCGTTTGAACAGATGAAAATGAACCAGTTAAATAGTATGTGAGAGAGGGTGTGGTGATGGACAACAGCTGAAGGTGATGATTACAGAGTGAGAACAGGTGTGGGTGTGCAGTGTATGATGGGAAATGAAGTCCAAGATGAAATGAGTCCCAGGGAAGTTGGAGTGAAACGAATACCCTCTAGTGGTGCTAGAGGGCACTCATGACATTGGCCCGCCTCTAGGCAGCAGCTTCCAGACACTCAAACACTAGAAAGTCTAGGAGGGTGGTGGATCGGGGGCGGAACAGTAACAAAAGCAGGTGGAGGGATGGGGGGATGAGTCCTTGATGATGTCACCTCCCGGATGGAGCGGATGACTGTAACGCCCTCCAAAGCACAACAGGAGACAAAGACGCCCTCCAAGGTGGTTTAGGTGACAGAGGCGCCCTCCAGGGCGGAACAGGAAACTGAGACACCCTCCAGGGTGGAACAGGCAGTGGGGACGCCCTCCAGGGCGGAACAGGAAACAGAGATGCCCTCCATGGCGGCTTGGGTGGCAGGAACGCCCTCCAGGGTGGGACAGGAAACAGAGATGCCCTCCACGTCGGCTTAGGCGACAGGAACGTCCTCCAGGGCGGAACAGGAAACAGAGACGCCCTCCAGGGCGGCTTAGGTGACGGAGACGCCCTCAAGGGCGGAACAGGAAACAGAGGCGCCCTCCAAGGTGGCTTAGGCGACAGGAGCGCCTTCCAGGGCAGAACAGGAAACAGAGATGCACTCCACGTCGGCTTAGGCGACAGCAACGCCCTCCAGGGTGGAACAGGAAACAGAGACGCCCTCCACGGCGGCTTAGGTGACAGGAACACCCTCCAGAGTGGAACAGGTGGCTGAGACACCCTCCAGGGCGGCTTGGACGATAGGGACACCCTCCAGGGTGGAGCAGATGTCTGAGACGCCCTCCAGGGCGAAGCAGGCAACAGGGACGCCCTCCAGGGCAAAGCAGGATGGACTGGAACAAAGAGCTTAGACAGGTTAGTTTTGGCCTCTATGGCCCAGACAGTACTTGCTCGGGGTTCCTTGATGGACCAGGGTGGATCAGGCGAGTTAGGAACTCTCCGGGGAGGAGCCGGCGGTGGATCAGCTGGTAGGGACTCCCTCCAGGGTGGGACTGGAGTCAGTGACACTCTCCAGGGCGGAGCAGGGGGCAGCGGCCACCTAGGAGACTGTTCAGGTGAGGTAGGACGCTCTTGTAGAACGGGTTCTGCTGTGCAGGACAATTGGCATTTGCCAGAGAACACCAAGACTGGCAAATTCGCCATTGGCGCCTTGTGCTCTTCACAGATGAAAGCAGGTTCACACTGAGCACATGTGACAGACGTGACAGAGTCTGGAGACGCTGTGGAG
>JAUMHE010000023.1:1984953-1997120 GCA_032359235.1 Enteromius mattozi
CAAAAATGTCAACAATTCTGTGTTTTTCTGTCAATATGGGGTGCTGTGTGTACATTAATGAGGAAAAAAATGAACTTTAATGATTTTAGCAAATGGCTGCCATATAACAGAGTGAAAAATCTAAGGGGGTCTGAATACTTTCCGTACCCACTGTATATATACATATATATATATACTGTATATTTAAATATTTATAAAAGTATAATACAATTTAAAAAAATAATGGTAATATCAGCATTTACTCCAAGAGGTTGATAATTCTACAATTTGTTGAAAGAAGAAATTAGAATTTCTTATATAATGTAAAAATTATTAAGCATTATAGCCCTTTAAAATCATGAGATGTTTAAGCAGTTCAAATGTTGATATAACCTTCATGGAATCGAAAATCGGACCAAGTGAGCGAGCACATATATCATGCACTTGCAAGATTACAAGTCTCGAACAACCATCAAAGTGAAATAACCAATCCCACATTTCATGTAGCCTCTCATTATTTATTACCACCAAAGATGAAATATATAATTGAGCCAATATAGTGCACATGCGACGTTTTCTGTTTGATGAATTGCCGTTTATTTAGAAATGCCGGAAATGTTTAACATACCGGCGCATTTTAGCACCTGACTTATTGCCGTCTGGCTTTATTTATGTAGTGCGCTGAGTGCTGGTGTGTTCATATGACTTTGCTGTACACTTTACAGATTGTGGATGCGGGGGCAGCATGCCACGAGCTACCCATCCATCTCCTGACAGGCCTCAGATCCAGGACTGTACACTTCATTTTTTCCTCTATCCATCCCTCTCGCACATTTCACTAGCAATAAACACATGTTAACTAGGCAGAAGGGCAGCGGCAGCTATACAGAGGAGACGTAATCAGCCCCGCCACATCTGCAAAGAGCCGTGACCCCGCAGCTATGACAGATTACAGGACTCCGTTGCGGCCACACAATGCATTTGATCTGTCTGATCAGCGCGGACGATTTCCGGGATGGTTCTCGCCCCGTGGCTGTACGCCCGTCTGTCATTGTTACTCACGCCCGGTCTGAGAGACATAATATACAGTGAAATTGCTCATATCGACTTATGGCCATTACCAGTTTCGCAAGAAGCTCTGCCACTCAGCATTGCCCCTTTTGATTTATATCCATCCGCCGCTGATCTTCTCTGACTTTAATCTGAATAAAGACTCCTGAGAAAACTTGCCAAGGAAAGCCCATCTCTGGGCAAACGTTTAATTCCATCTGACATTGATGTGCTGAAACACACATAAACGCCTCGACGGACCAGATTAAACAATGCTCTGCACGTCATTGCTAAGGGTACTCAAAAGGCCAGCGTTTTATCCTCTTGATACGACATGTAAATTAAAACCAGTATATTCACAAGTACTGCAAGACATGCCGTCCGTGTCCTGTAGAAGTCAACTCCAAGAGCTTAAAGCTGCAAAGACTCTAATTTCCTGTCAACACTTTGGGGTGATTTATTCGCCACTCATGGCCTCCGGTGCCTGTGGACAGTGAGCTGGGGAAAGGTGGAAGCTCTCCTTGCCTCCATCCACCTTGTTTCACCTTCACTTGCGCTGCCAATCAGTCTCCATCACTCTGGGTGGCATGAGAAGCTCTGAAAGGTCAGCTGACCCGCTGCCAGCTCCCCTGCCAGAGCCAGAGGGCAGCCTGATAGCAGCATTGACGTCTCCTCTGCTAGAGATTTACTCCTGTGCTCCGGCAAAGTTTATTTAAAGCACACCTTTATCTACAAAGATAAACATCTGTTTGACATTCTTGATATTTAGAATTTGAAATGTATCTTTTCTATTGTGAAAAGCAATGAACAATAGACGTGATTCTATTTGCAATTGCAGCTTACAACAACAAGAAGTGAGCACTTGGAGTCTATTTGTGTTAAAACTGTATTACTAAACATATACTGTGAAAGCGAGCTGCCTGCGGGTCTTGATTATGCTGCATGATCTTTTTTTTCTCACACAGATAGTTTGACTCCAGGCAGCGAGCTACCCTTCGCCAACCCCACCACCCCACCCCAGTTTTAGTGGTCCTCTGGCTCAAGGGGCCCTGGGCCACGTGCTGGCTGGCCTACTTATCTTTGGGTGGGGTGAAGTTCACGCAGGGTGATGAGGCATGTGCACATTCGGGTTAAGAGCTTGAGACTCGGCAGCTCTTGGCCAAAACAAATGTCCCCAGAGAACGAGCGTCTGCCACAGTGCAAGCCTCTGCGATCGAAATGGCACGGCCAAGGCCTAGACCCTTGTGGAAGCTCTAATTGTGCGTGAAAATGTTCATTAACTTGTGGGATTCTCACGAACTTTGAACAGCCAAAGACAACATATAAACAGCCACAAGAGCACAGTTTCAGATCGCTTCCCACAGGAGCTGCAATGTTATAAACAATGCTGTTCAGTAAATAAGAGGATAATACTAAGTAAATGAAAAGAATTTCAGATATGATGTTGCTGCTTTCTACCATTTCTGCTCTTTCAATGAAAATTGTGTCAAATGATGTTATGCATAATTAATAGGTGCGTGTCTCTGAGCAATGTTGAAATAAATCAGTTGAGCAATCGATTCAAATGATGCACTTACGATGCACAAATTATGTGTCTGTCTTTGTTTTTAAGGCTGGAATGCGCTACACGGCTTTTGGTTTGGTTTTCCCCTGATACAAAGTTTGAAGCCAACTCTGCAGAATTGAGCTGGAAGATTTCATAGAAAATTGCGTAGCTTCAGACTATTATTACATCCAGTCAGAGGATATCAAACATTGGATATTTTCAGCTGATTTTAGAACACACATTGTCTTCATTTGTCAAGCATCTCCTTGCACATTTCTGCGTGAGTTTGTTGTGATCGTAACAACCTTAAAGGGCAAGTTCACCTCATAATGAAAAATTAATTAATTAATTACTCACCCTAATGTCGTTCCAAACCCGTAAGACCTTCCTTCATCTTCGGAACACAAATTAAGGTATCTTTGATGAAATCGGAGAGCCATCTGACCCTCCATAGACAGCAATTCAACTGAAATGATCCCAGATCCAGAAATATAGTAAATACACGGATGTGACATCAGTAGCTCAACTTCAGTTTTGCGACACTACGAGAATACTTTTTTTTTGCACAAAGAAAAAAAAATAACACAATTTACTTAACCATTCTTTTCCCATGAGTTATGTATGTATGTATGTATGTACGTATACATGTTATGAATGTATTTGACGAAATCAGCCTTGTTTATGTCCAGAGGAAAGAACCTGCATGAATGTAATTTGAGGTTGTTTGCGCCTAGGTGAAAGTGTGCATATGCATTGTAATACCCTGATGCTACTGATGTCACATCCTGTTTTACCATGCATTTACTACGTTTCTGGTCCTGGATCATTTCAGTTGTATTGCTGTCTATGGAGGGTCGGATGGTTCTCTGATCTCATCAAAGATAACATCTTAATTTGTGTTCTGAAGATAAACGAAGGTCTTACTGGTTTGGAACAAAAGGGTGAGTAATTAATGATAGAATTTTCATTTTGGGGTGAACTAACCCTTTAAAGTCCTGTAGTGTATGATTCTTAGTCGATTAGTGTATGATGGTATGATTTTCCTCTGTGACTATTTACAAAGTCGGTAAGTGTATAATGCCAGATTTTAAGTCGTGTAGTGTATTCCAGCCATTATTAATCCATTGATAAAATGATACAGTGAATCACTCAGAAGTCACTTGTTCGTTTTCAAACTGAGTGCATTTAACAATAAAATGACTCACTCATAAAGCCACCAACTGGCAACCTGCAGAGAGACTCATTGAAAAATCCCCATTACTAATGTACAGACTGACAGTCTGTCTAGAACACGCAAACACAACAGTCCTAATGCTGTTGGACTCCATATCAGGGCTCTTGAAACAAACATATTCGAGGACCGGAAATAACTATTATATAAATGCATATTTAAGAATTTATGGTTCTACTAATTAGTTTAGAAACTACATGAAAACACATTGTGATTTCAGAAAATATATAAACTGATTATGGTTTTATTTCCTCTTCTATATAAAAAAATTAAGTGGAAAATACGTTTTCAAGATGCATAACTCAGTTCTGTTTGACCCAAGCAAAGTCCTGTCTCTACTTGGCATCACTTCAACTTTTGAAATTGTGACTAAACATGAGACTTGATAGTTAGAGCAGACAAAACAATGTCTGTGACATGGATACCACAAAATGGACAAGCTGTAGATGTGATAATGTCCACTTCACTAGTGAAGAACTGCATCAAAAGAATCCCAACATTTCTATGCAAGAACAAGAAGTTTTAAACATTCATAAGAGCGTGTTTTGTCACGACAGGCACCTGACACGCATTGATATGATAATTCAGATATACGTACGTTGAGCAGCGGCTGTAATTACTGTTCCTCCTTGCCATTTACATTTTCAACTTTCCCTCTTCGACGACTCTTTTCATGTGTCGAGACCTGCCGAGGCTCGTCAGGTACGCTATGATACGTTCACGGTTTTGAACTGACGTGCAAAGAGAGACAAAAAGAACACTGTTGTACTTTTCCTCCCTGCCGAGTCTTATGCTACTCAATACTTGCTTGATCTCAATTACAGCCCACAACTTCAGAGAGACAAATTACCCACAATAACCAGTGCAACAAACAACTGACAGGAGCCCACTGTCGCTCCTCATCGTCATCCGAGCGGGCAGCATAAAAGGCATATCACTCTTTTCTAGCTTCTCCTCCTCTGTTGCTCTCACTCTCCTTTTAAAGTAATGACTACGGACAAGCACCTACAGATCAAGTCCTCTTTTCTTTTTCCCTGAAGCCTTTCTAAACGCTGTAATGTTGTATTCCGTTTGAGTGTTGCTTTTTTCCTCTGCTCTCTTTATCTTGGAGTTTCTTTTGACTATAGAAGCTTCCTCAACAGGCAGCAGGAAGACAGCTACCTGACAGGGTGCTTAATTATTTGGCGGCCTGCATTTGACAAAACTATACTGGCAGTCAGTAGCGGAGTTAAAGACAACAAATAATCCCAAACTGATCCTAAGGGAATGCTAAAGTAATGTGATAATGATTATAGTAAAAACAGAAGACACTGTTATTAGGCTAATATTTGCAAGAAAAGGGAAGCAGCAACAACACATGAGAGACATAAATTAATGTTAACATGAGTCTGGATGGTCAACTGCATTAAAGGAGAACTTGGAAAGACTGACTTTGCTTTGTTAAACCTATAAAACAGAAATTGACTATCAATATAATTGATATACTGTAAACAATATAAACTCAGAATTGAGTATCAATATAATCAAATTAATCAATTCTTTCAAATTAAAATGACCACATGTATTTTATTGTACTTTAACTTATTCAATTACTTGGTAAAAAAAAAAAAAAATTAAGTAACAATTTGATGTAAGTAACAATTAAATTCTTTATTTTGGGAGCACCTTAAATCAATATGCTGCAATAAGTGTTGAAAGATATATATTTTAGTTTGGTGTTGATAATTCAAGTAAAGAAGACAAAAAATGTCTGGGAAACACTGGACTAGTTGATCACAGAGGCTGACTAGTTTACGTTGATATTTTTGTACTTTGTAATGAATTTACAGACTTCTTGGAAATGGATGTCTTATTATCATAGCTTTAAATAAGATTAGCAGGCAGACATTCAGCATAAATTCAACCATAAACAGGCTAGACAATCTTTAATAGCACAAACTATCATAATCTGTATCATGCATAATCTGTAAATCTCCATTTTTATAAGGATTATAATATTTAAAGGGGTCATATAATGCCAATTTTCCACAAGGTGATATAATTCTTTAGGGTCTTAATGAAAAGTCTGTAATATAGTTTGTTTAAAATTTCTCAATGGTAGTGTAAAAAAATACCCATTGTACCCTGTCAAAAACAGCTCTTTTCAAAACACTGTGTTCTGTGTACTTCCCCTTTAAATCTTCATAAGCTCTGCTGACCCCGTCCCTCTTTTGTGAGGCGCTCTAAGAGGATGTTTATTTAGCCGTATTCATAGTGAAATTTGCTAATTAGCACATTATTAGGAAAGACAATTTGCAAATATTCATTAAAAGACATTATACTGACTGCTTCTATAGGTAAGGCTGGATCATGAATGAATCGCGCGAACATAAACACATTATACCTAAAGTGAAAAATTATCACCCTAAAGGACAGCTACCTCATTTATTGCCTAAGCAACCCACTAACTATTGAATTTAACTATTTAATTCACTTTTAAAAAAGGGCAGGTGCATAATGCATTAATATCACTGTTGTAAAATTACCTTTTTTTGTTTACATTTGTAATGTTTTTCATAATCATAAGTGATAATTCTGTACCTGTGAAAAAAGCTTGCCAGAAACCAGGTACTTACAGACTGTGTCAGTAATAGTCCTCAGCAAGTAGACCACCATGAAGAGTTAAGGCTGAAAATAGGCTAATTTTGTCCCAAGAATACAGTGGCCGGCCTGCAGTTTAAATTCCTAATGGGCACAGAAAATATATCTTATATAGTCCAAGTCAAGGCTGTCACAGGAAGGGAACATATTACCTCTGAATTTGTGGGAAGGATCTCATTATCATAATAATGTTTTCTGTCCCAGAAGTCAACCTGCTATTCATAATCTGAACGATTGCAATTTAAAGCCATAATAATCACTACTATTGTAAGGTAATACTCTCCACAGACAGAGCACTCTGTTTCCTGGTGATGGCCGAGTTTATCCTCTGCTCCTTCTCCTTTCCCTTCAGACACAGAGATACAGGCAGCCATTTCCAAAGCTGAACAATGCCAGACAGCCAGTCCTAATGGGACTGACTGGTACTTTGTCTGAGCAAAGGGCTCTGAAAGCTGAGAATGAAACATGACCCAGCAATTCCAGAGTTTTGTGCTCTTCATTTTTGCATTGCTGCGCTGGATGCGGATCATTCTTTGAAAACAATGCAGAGGCAAAAGCAGCTGAACGTTTCTGACAGGAATGAAGCAGAAGCAACTGGACCTGGTGTGTGTGTGTGTGTGTTGATATATATTCAGAGCAGGTTATGTGAGGGGTTGACCTGCTCTCTTCCCCCTTCCTGCCCTCACAGCTGCAGGAAAGCAGATGTTTACCACTGTAATTAACGCCTTCTATTCATGCATCTTGTCTAAAGTGGAAATCTGTTGTGACATGGGTTCAGCGAGAACCTGCTGCGGGTTCTCCCGACACAATATTAATATCAATATTTTCTAGCGGCTAATTACCTCAAATATGAATGGATGGTGATTAAGTGTTAACCTGACCAAGCTTATTATATTATATGATTTCTTCTTCAGTGCTAGAAAAACTATAGTCATTTAAGTATATAAGTCATTTTAAAGACAAGAAATTAAAACTGAATTTAATTAAAATAAAAAAAAAAAAACTCCAATTTTATTTATTATTAATAAATAGTTTTATTGAAGATAAACAAACATTTTTCACCAACAACTTTCCTTTTCTGTTAACATAACCAATTAAAAATCAAAAGTGATCCAAACCTGATCAAGTCCTGCCCTATTTCCCACTAAATATTTAGTTTGGATTTATAGTGGATATCAAATTATAAAGTTACATGTTTTTTCATGTTGTTGTGAAGAGTAAGTGACGCATATGTCCACAGAAAGAATAAGAGAAGAGAAACATGCTGCCTACCTGTAGAGCCATGTGTGTCCAGTGGCCTATGCTAATGTGACCTGCGGTATTCATGGTTATGGAGAAGTTTTGTTTGCTGTGAATGCCATAGTGGATCTGAATGTCATCCTTGGAGACTGTCACAAGTAGCACCAGTCTACCCACAGAGCTCTTTTCCATTAAAGTCCTGCACATTAGAAAAACAAATATTAAATGTTTTGCAGAGAGCAATTCAGGGATTTAAAACAAGCAACATAAAAGAATATTCAAATAAGGCCTAAATTTACAATAAATATGATTTGGAATTGCAAAATGCATCTTTGTATAAAGCGTCTCATATTATTTCCTATAGCCACAGTTAAAGACATTAGTAAGCAATCAATACATCGGCTATGAAAATCCAACAACTCTCTTTTACTGGGAAATTCCTTGCCATCTAAAATTAACATCACTGTGACATTTATGCATGTTGTATCAATATTTTCCATTTGCCTTTTCTTGTTACTCGAAAACACCCTCATACACTGTCACATGAAACACCATTACAGACGTTTTACGGGAAACGGCAGCATTTACGAACACAGGCCACCGCATCCAATAAATCATAAAGCATTTGTACTCCGGTTGCGGCTGGCCCCGGAGTCAGAAACATCTCACCTACAGCCAAGCTTTTGCTGCCTGCTCCACTTGCAATTAGGCCAGGCTTCTCCAGGGAAGACAATGTTTTAGTATTCAATAAGTCTACTAAGGCAAGTGTTCCAAAAAACTATGTCTGAGTGGTGTATATTTTTATGTCATATTACCAAGGGGATCTTAGGCAGGTATTAAACACAGGCCAATTAATTCACTAAGAACAGAATAAACACGCAAGCCTGTTGACTTCAAGGAGAGAACGCGACGAATGAACCGCCGTGACCGCACAGACTCGCTTATTTATTTTTCAACACTACACGCTTGTGGCTTTCTCTCTCTTTTCATGCCTGGCACTTGATATAAAATGCTGAAACAGTTGTTCTTCTTCTACAGCCTCTCTGACTCCATCCTTTCATCCCATCACCCACTTTCAACTATATCATTTTCTGTGCTGTGGAAAAACAAAGTGGCCTTTGAGTTGATGCTTTTTTGCCAGAGCTCAGGAAACACTGTGGCAATTTCATTTCATTGATCTAAAACTGGCCACAGCTGGTCTTGCCGGAGCAGAGCAAACAGGGCTCAGAGCTTTTTCAACTTGGCAGGACTCCTCACAGAATGTGTTCCATGTACCAACATGCTTTCAAAGTGGAGATACAACAGAGGAAATGTCAGAAAATGAGGTGAGGACAACCAACAGCTGAGTGGGGATCAACTACACAGGAAAAGCTAGTTTGAATAAAACCAGCTCTGGCAAGGCGAGCGGCCGAGCTAATCCATATCAAGTTTAGATCATACAGCGGTGTTCTAACAAGTCATTCTTTTCCTGGAACGGAGCAGGTATTGAAACTGATCCAGTTGATTAAGTAAAATATTCACTCTCTAAGTGACAGAAACACTTGCACTGCCTCTCTGATCTTCTTAAGGGAAAATTCTGGACGAGTGTCTACTTACATTACAGTGTCTTGCTCGAGTTTCAGCCACACCGTTAGAGTAAATGAGTTCGCCGGACTGAAGCTTAGAGTCGACGGGGAAGCCGCACAACCTCTCGAGGTCGGAAAGACGAAGCTGGTGGAATCGGCCTCTGCTCCTGGACGGCTGTCCTGTGCATCGCCCTTCCAGCATGTGCCCACGCTTGTGGCGAGGATGTCTGTGTAGTCTGCTGTAGAGGAGCTATACGGACACTCCTGGATGCAGAACTTTTGGATACAGGTGTGGAGATCCTCCTGAACCTGGCCAGCTTGACAGAAAGCACTTCTCTCAGGAATTCCACACGTGGCCCTCGTCGGCGTGGTGCTGACAGATTTATATGCCCCGATGTTCTCGAGCCTGGGGAAGTTGCCCTGAGGGGCAACCAGGCCGAGGGAGGCATAAAAGCCTAGGGTGTACAGTAATAACATAGTACCTTTGTGCCCAAGGAGCCAATTCGTTGTTGGTGGCGAGGTTGCCTCCTGATGTAGTGATCTTAAATAAGTAATGATGGTCATGCCGGTGGTGACATTTTTACAGTCCAGTGCCTTGGGTAAGGCAGCGCAGCTTAATGGCACAATGTCAAAGTGGAGGCCAAAGCCTTCACATGATAGCTAGGATTTGGGCCCGTCAAAGTCCTGTAGAAAACCAAAGGGAGCAAAATCATATGTGAAAACATATTTATGAAAAATATTATACCCTGACACCCTTCCTGAGGCTCTTAGGATTCCACTTGATGCAAGAAAAGCTTAACAATTACTTTTGCCGGTGCATCTGAATTGCACTGAGCATGGTTTTATGTCAGTAACAGCCACCCTGAATTCAAGTGGCATTGCAAGAGGACAATTATAATAACCTCTCTAAAATTGTGTACAGTGAAGACATAAAATGCATGCACTAGAGAGGTGAAAAACAGATCAGGTAGGTTTATAGTGCCTTTTTAAAAACGCATAAATCCGGAGTAACAGTCTACAAGATTGATGATTGAGCAAGAGCTCAATTGTCGTCAACCTCATTCACATTACAATAGAAGTGGGCTATTTGCCAACATACATTCAACAGGTTGCTGGAGCTAAACTTATTGACTTTGTATCAAAATGAAGAAAAGAGCAAGAATAAGAAAACCTGTGGGAAATTTTGTTCTCTTCAAACATGGCAATTATACAAAGACTTTCCCCTTACTAAAACTAAGTTAGTTAGGCTACTGTAGGCCTATATATAAACAATGGTAACCACATATTAACCATGGATTTCCTACACTAACCATATGGTATTTGTAGTAAAACTGTTGTTATACAAATGTTAATCAATAAACCAAAAACATGATTACTTGGATCCACTATACCCCCGTCTCCTTCGTCACAGTTAATACACTTATAGTATAGCAAAACCATAAGGGTAAGGGTCAGGAAGTTGACGTTTTAAATTAATTTCTCAAGTTAACTTGAGTGAAATGTAATGTTATAGTCTTTTTGTGACTCTATGCATCTGTCTATATATGTAATGCCTTATTAATTATATCTTATCATTTATAATATGTAAACATGTGACAATGGCTTTTTGGCATTTTCCCCTCCGACACTTAACTGAAAGCTCTCAAGCTGCAGACTGTTACTATGGTTACCCTCCTCAGGCTAACGCGACTTCTATTCCCGCGTCTATTTAGCGTAGGCTACTCTGACAAACTTTTGTGGAAACGCTGTTTGAAAACGCTGTTGAACTAATTACACACTTATATGTAGAAGAACACATACATTTAAGCCCCAGCGTTTTATCTTGACTTTTTTAATTAGTCTGAGCCCCTCAAAATGCGTACCCAGCACTTCCATGAACAAAAGCACAGCCTTGAACGTCTTAATTAGTCTTCAATGAATAAATAAATATGCCGCATTAAACTAAATGAACACGGACAAATATATAAACTATATAGAGGCACATTCAAGATATTTGCGTGATACTGAAAACAATCTAACATATATTCTTACCTCGGCGCATAATGCGTTCAAGAAGCGCGTGGCCACTCTGAGCAAAGCAGATTATGAGAGTTCGCCATCTGCTCCTATCCAGAACTTGAGCGCTCGATCACTATAAAAACAAATGACCGAAATGCTGATAAATAGCATACATGTACATATCCGCCACGAATAAAACCAAAACACCTGTTGGCATCATTGATCGGACGCTGGAGGAAGATGTCAGTGTTACATTACGTCTCGATTTAACAAGTGGATCTCTCGGCTCAGGAACGCCACTCGACGTCGCTAAGCAACCCGGCACAGAGTTGCACATTCAGGTGCTGGACTCCGGGAGGGGAAAGCAGGACAAAGGATTAAAGAGAAGGGGGCTGAATGAATACACTATCTGGGGATGTCTGAGTATTATTATGGTCCATGACGCAATGGCTCATACTGGTGACTGGGATGGCATTACTTTGGCCAAATGTCGTATCCTACTTTGTGCGTCTTAAGCCTACTTGATATGGGCCCAAGTGAAACAACCCTTGCAAACGATTGCCCTGCATCTGCTTAAACTCCCAGAGACCCAAACAATGACATTATTTGTATAGCTTATGTTTGTCTTTCTTTCTTCATAAAAGTGCTTTTAAGAAACCAGTAGTTTTGTAGTGATTTTATTTTGAATGTATTAAGTAATTCTGAAAACCTTTAGAGCCAAGAACGCTCACATCTTAATCGAAATAAAACTAATAAAAACATTTTTAAAAAATCGACCTCACTTATTGATATTTAATAATAGGCTAAGTTTTTCAAGCAGCACTTCATCCATTCATTGTCTTTCGATTAAATTTACGATTATTTGTTTTATTTTCCAAGTAATATTTTTTTAGTTCAAAACATCTTTAAGAGCTCAACT
>JAUMHE010000023.1:1997220-2010682 GCA_032359235.1 Enteromius mattozi
TGGATGGGTTAAATGCAGAGCACAAATTCCAAGTATGGGTCACCATACCTGGCCACAAGTCACTTCACTTCACTTATATATGTAATAAATTCTCACAGCTGCCAAGACGGTCAGAGGTGAATCAAAGTAAACTCTGAAAAGACGTTTACTACAGAGCTGTGATTAAAAATGAAACAATTAGGCCTTTAACTTGTACTCGTTGCTCGTTGTGCATTTGTGAGGCGAGTGATTCAGTTTGCTATAAATATGTCTGCCCTTTCCACTTGGCCAGCACGACGGATTAGCAGCTTTCCGTCTCCAACACCACGTGCACACACAAAAAAGTTTGGTTCCTAGCTTTCCTCTGTATTTTTTCCCCATTATATACCCTTGCTGTGAACTGCTGTATATGTAAAAGATGGATAGTGAGAGAGAGAGAGAGAGAGAGATAGAGAGAGAGATGCAGTTAGGGACAGCCTGAAGCACACAGAGCTCCAGTATCACTCTGATTCACTCGTTTCCCTCACCCTCTTTCTGCCTGATGGAAAGAGAGAGTGAGCGCTCCGGAGTTGGGGCGCACCAAGAGGCTTTTTAATCTGTTACCGAATGAAAGTGTGCCAGATCACAGAGCGGCTGATGTCACTCGGGAAGCTGTGGTGCTCGCGCTGCACTCTGCTGTCTTATCTATGGCACCGGGGCCACAGAAGCCTGTTTGGAGACTGCTGCACATGTGCTCTACTTCTGTTTCAATGTCTAAAATCATTGCCTTTTCCCTGTTGCACGTTTTATTATGGCATATTTGCTAATTAGATATAATCTGAAGTGTTGCGAGGAGCAGAAAGTAGTAAACCCTCATGTGTTGTAAACCGTAGCCATGTGGCATAAACAAGTTTAGCCTGTCAACCACAGTTTCCCCATAATATCATACTTAAAATTACAGTTATGGCTGCTTAATGCAGTTGTTGTTAAATACATATCACAAAGGTGCACAATGAACATTTTTTGGTGTACAAATTAACAAAACCTCATTATGATTAAACAAGCAAGCAAGCAAACTAATAAATAATATATAGTAAAACATTCTCTAATGCTCTTTAAGATTGCTTTCATTTGCTCAAAAATAAATTATGTATGTTTCTGTGTTACATATCAGCTAAGATGCTGATTTGGTGCTAAAGACACATTTCTTATTATCAATATTGAAAATAGTTGTGCTCCTTAAGATTTTTGTGCAAACTATTATAGATTTTCTTTTCAGAATTGTTTAGTGAATACAAAAAGAACAACATTTGTTTGAAACAGAAAACTTTTATAACAAAAAATGGCTTTAATGTCACCTTTAATCAATTTATTCTGTACTTGCTGATTAAAAGCAATCATTTTAAAATTTAAAAACAAATACTTATACACACTCGCGATCAAATCGGATCCAAAATACAAGTTTGTGTTTACATAATATATGTGCACTGTGTATATGTATAAATACACCCACTTACAAGTATATATTTGAGTAATAATATATATTTAATTTGAATATCCATATAAATATACATAGACCAAAGTTAAAAATAAATAAAAAGTACTTAAAAAAATATGCTTATGTTCAAGTTCAATATTACCAGAGACTGCCTAAATCCAATTTGTCAGTGCCTTAATATGACTAAACTATAGTACAACACATAACAACAAAGGGAATTAGCAGTATATGAAAAATTAGCCTTTGAGAAGCTAACCGTCTTTCTGTACATATACAATTTCATGAAACATCTTGTCACTCCACTTCATCAATCTACACACAACGCGTGGTGAAGTCACCGCCATCCCTTGGCTTCAAATTCACCCCATGCCTATAGCCTTATTCATATTTCAGCATGAATCATGCTGGGATGTTGTGCTAGCATGAGAGGGTCATCAGACCCAGGGCTGTTATGAGCAAAAGAATTCAGGTCAGCTAGATGCTAACCGTTCTGGCAGGAGCCATCTACGGTGTACAGCATCAAAAAAATTAAGAGAAAAAACGCAAGTCTTTTATTAATCTTTTATTTACCTCTTTTCCAGAAGCGCTAGCAGCTACTGGCATCCATATATGAAGAGCAAATTTCGTCCTTTAGTTTGGGACAAGCTAATCTAAATCTTTGGCACAAGTAATTGAAACGCTGACTTTCCATTGCAAAGCCCGAAGAGCATTGCAGGCACGTCGCAGCTCCCAAATGCGATAAGATGAGCGTATTAGCTATTATTGGATGTAAACATTAGTAACCTCAGAACGGACTGGAAAAAGGCATGACTCCCCCACCCAGCGGCCCGTTTTTAGCCATCTGTCCATGCACCGCAAGCGTATATTTATATGTAAATACACGTGATGAGGGTGCTCTTGTTTCAATGAAAATACTCAAGTTGTGATGTGATCCGAAGACTTGCGGCCAGGAACGAATCAACAGCATGGAGCCGAGCACTGTCCTCGGCGGCACATAGCGAGAGGGCCAAAGGAAAATATGACACAGCACGGCACAGCTGGGTCATTTAATGAATTAATGGAGGAATGTCTTTGCACTGCACCCGCGATTAAAAATAGGCCTTCGAGATGAAATCAGATGCCGAAGGATCAGGGTAAGAAGGTGGCATTGGTCATATTTTTAGGGGGGCAGATGATGAGGAAAGCCAGATTGAGGGACCTCTTGAGAACATTTCCTAAGCAGCTGATGGGCTCCTCAAGCCAGATTTCTTATAACTGCACTGGGTCAGAAGCGAAGTGCCGTGGTCCACTTCTCTGATGAGGAACTAGGGGGCTGCTCTAACCTCAAAGCAATCTGCTTCTCTCAAGAAGCTTGATGGTGTAGTTACAGATGTGGAAATGGTGATCTAAAGGTGCGTAGGCCAGGTGTGTTCGGTCCTGCTCCTGGTGGACTACCTTTCTTTAGAGTTTAGCTCCAGCCTGTTTCAAATGCACCTATCTGGAAGCTTCGAAATAGCATACAAAATAAGCAGCTACTGTATTTGATTAGACATGGAAACTTTTTTTTTTAAATGGACATTCTGTAAACATAGTATGAAAGTGTGTGGTGTAAAATGATGTAGTCATGTGACCTACAGAGTCAGCTGCGTCATTCACAGCCATTCACAACTCCTATCCAGTGGCCTCATGGGATAGTAAAGCAACCGGTGGATGCACGCTTCAAAATCTGTCGGCAGAAGTAGGTCATTTTGTACTTTTTGCCCACTGTTTTATGAAGACTATAAATTCCCACATATTATTCAATTCATATATTGCTTTTGTCTACTATAGGGAAGTGGGCATAGTCGGATACAGGGCTAGTAATCCTCAAGACCTTAATGTTATTGTATGTTTATGTGTGATAACTTTATGTTTCTGATTTATAAGTTGTCTTTTTAATATCTTGCAAAGAGATGAAAATTAGCCAATGGGGCTAACTCTGGCTTATTTACATTTCTACGGTTGATTAGTTAGCACTGTCCAAAGTATTAGGGGCAGTGCTAATACTTGGGGCTAATAATACTGCCCCAAGTATTATTGCCCACAAGTGCCCCATTAGCTGGCTCAAATTGTGCTTCCTCAAATCATGATCAAATAAAAGTAAAAACATTTTTAGCATTTTTTTAAGGGACATGCATTGGTTAAAAATTATCCAAAATCAATATTTGAGCAAGTACATAACCAGCTAGTGTTCAAAACTATCGCCTTACTTCGGGCTGATTCACAATGATTAACTTATAATAGTGTTTTCTAATTTGAGTGGTACGTGTAGGTTTTCTTTGGAAACTCGAATATTGCACTGTATTATTATGTCACGTCTGTAAAAAGAAAGGAGTTGTCCGGTCTACTGGCTATCACATGTGAGGATCCTGCAGGTGGAGGATCATTTATAGCCTTTTCTCACAGCAGCTAGAGTAATTAAAAGTATAATTTTAAAGGCAGATTGTAATCCAGAAAGGATTATGTGTTTATAAAACACATGTGAATGAAATTAATCTATATTCCAGCTGTAAATGTGATTCTGATTACTGAAAGCCTGGGATTACAAATTCAAAGGGAGCATAATTTGCTTTTTGGGTTAAAATAATTTCTTAATAGGAAAATTGAATGATATGAAAATTAGAGAATGTACTGTACAGAAATTGAAATCTACATGCTAATATATATTCATAGTCATGCAATGGTGATGTTGTTAATATTAATAATTTGAGAATAAAGTATAAAAATAATTTAACGCAATTTATTGTAATGCTTTTTTCCTCAGTTGGTCAGAAATAACATGGCAGACTTGTTACTTGTTCAGATGACAATGAATGGTGAAAATTCTTATTTGGGTCATATATTCTAGACGTAGATTTATTCGTGCTGGAGTTGTGCTGGAGCCATACTGCCGTGCAAATGCAAAAGGCTGTAACTTTAATTTTGGTCGAAAATGTGTTATTGATATTTTTGGGACATTCAAGAAATGTGCATCATGTGCACTATCATGTGCATAAATATCTAGAGTCGATTAAATCCATGTCCCACCTTTTCTTGTAACCGGAGATATTTAATCCACAAGCATTTTGAGCATTATTCCTGCTTGCTGCCATTCACATCAATTCACAGTTCATACTTTTAGATTATGTTGTTTTCATTCAAGTCAATAGAAAAGCATTACGCTATATCTAGAATAATCAAAATAAGGGTTAAAAATCAAGCTTATGCTCACAATTTTTTATTTATATATATTTTTTTCTTGAATAACTGCTTTTAATCTACAGTATATATATATATATATATCTATATATATATATTTATTTATTTATTATTATTTTTACTTATTTATTTATTTATTTATTTAATTTTTTCAGCCAATAAAATGGTTTTGGGGCATAAAGAGAACTGCCCGTTCCCAAGTAAACTGTAACACCACCACTTGCGGCCAACACTCGACAAGGTCAACAAATCCTAAAAGATGCATACCTCAGTCTGGAACACCTGTGAAACAGATCGGTTTCGCCTCATCCCCCATAAAGCTCAGATGAAGACCCCTGGACTCTGACTAGCTTCGTCATACAGATGACACACTGTCACTCTGGGATTACATGGAGATAAAACACTGCTCTCTCAAATCTCTGGGGCTCTCCCGCAATTTTCACAAGTACACTTTGCAGGAAGAGCAAAATAGTGAACCACTTCAATGCAGCTACAGAAAAAAAACATGTGAGGAAACCGCAAAAACAACCTGGACGAAGGTGCGGAGGCAGATAGGACAGGCACTGGGTAGGAAACAGGCTTCCAAGATTTGAGCTCATGGCTTCAAAGGACACGCAGTGCAGCACAGAAAGAACACAGCAGGACCAATCTGAGGCTAGAACAAAAAGAGCCGCACTCCTACAGTGCCAATTCATTTCTCCTTATGAAACTGTTTAAGTTGGAGGGCTTTTCTTCTGGGAGGCTCTCAGCCAGAAGAGCCTGGCGCTATATTAATTTCATCCCTTTACCTTTTGCAACCCAGAGACCTCTGACCTGCCTTACCTGTATAAATAGAAAGAACTAATTTACTAGCGAGAAAGCGCTAAGGGGCAAACATGTCCTGGGTAATGAAGTGTTCAGCTTGTGCATGATTAACCAGCTGGTGGGGGTGGGGCAGAAACCACAGGCCATGAAATAAGGGGTAAAATTGATTAGCAATTTTCATTTACACAGCTAAACAAAAGCTGCTTTGCATATCAGCCTGGTTAGTTTATGCTGAAAATACTGGGAGTGAAGCTAAGCTAACAGACCTAACTTTTTAGGGTTATACTCCCGAACGTGGAGAAAAATAAAAAATACAGGAGCTATTTTAAAAGAAGTGGTCATGCAGGCACACTGTACCAGGTGCAATGCTTTCTGTTAGTGGTCCAGTTCTAAATCTAGACTGGTGAACAACATGCCCAGAATGTTAAAGACACAATATCATTTGATCCTCCTATTGTTGCACAGCAATTGTGCACCACCTTCAAAGGCTATTTCAGTAATCATTGAGATGTTTTCTGATTATGCAAATCTCTCTGGGTCAATGCATTAAGAGCTGTACCAGGTAATATAAATGACTATGTATCCTTTAATTAAATGTTGATTTTGATATACATAGAATTAACCCTACTCTAATTACCACCACAGCAAACTGTCAGGATTAAACTAGAGGTTCTGAAATCTAAAGTTTGAAAGAATGTTACTGGTTGGGTAACTTTTATGGTAATTTAGACTACTTAAAATCAAATCAAAATAAATAAATACAAATTTAACAGGTAATTCTTGTGTTGTTGTACAAATTCTACCCCAAATATTTCTAAAATAACCTTAAAAAAGTATATTTACTATCCACTGGAAATGACCATTTGAAAATTCCAAGATTTTTTGACTGGCAGCTCAACCTCAAGTTTTAAGCGTTTATTTATTTATTTTTATGAAATCAAGCTTTAAATTTATGTTAAATGGTTTGTGTTAAATTCCATACAATTTATGTTATGAGTACTGCGACTGCATTATGATACATGATACTTTTAAGTAAGATTTTACATAACCAGTCCACTGTAATATCAGAATTGTGTATCAAACAGACCAAAATATAATTCATATACATACTGAGTGCATACAGTAGTATTACACCACCATTAAAAAGTCTGGGTAAGTACTATTTTGTTTTTGAAAGAAATTAATACTTTTATTCATCAAGGACGTATTTAAATTAATAAAAAAATGACAGCAAATACATTTATGTTGAAAAAAGATTCCTATTTCAAATGCTTTGAAGAACTTTTTGCATTTTGTTTTCTCAAAAGAATACAGATCCACTCCCTCATTCTTTCCTAAAGCCTAGTCCAGAAACAGCTTCCACTTATTCAGCTTTTCCATATAAATGCAGCGTATTATGCTAGAAAAACTAAAGTTGGCTCTGTACATGAAAAAGTAGGGCCGTGCAGCACCTGACAGATAGTAAATGCAGCAGAAAAAAAAAAATCTTCTCTCCAATACACTGTACACAACTCCAAATTTAATTTTCTGCAAGATTACACACAATAATTACTAGCTTTATAAACCCCATAACTAATGGCTTCCAATTAGAGGATCTATAGGTATCGATCTGTTGAGAATTTGAGAGTAGCTTTAACACAAAGCTCTTAGTCTTAAAGAAAACACTGGAGCCATCCACCAAAGATGAGGTGAGAGAATATGGAAAGGAGTGACCGGTCTGATGGGTCTTTTTATTTTTTTCTTGCAAGTAACATTAAGACTGCAGATACTGAAAACAACAACACAATTAATTCATCTCATTTCACCGTTATTTAGATCGCTTGAGACTCTTTATGGATGCTAGACCAGGAGTATTTCTCCACGGCCTTCAGATTTATGGCATCTATCCACCACATTGTTTAGCTTGCTTGTTAATTATTCAAAAGGTGAAGGATACTTCAGAGTGTGGCCTCCACTAATAAACCATAGAAGATTAATTTCCTGCTGGAAGCCACATTTCAAACTGGCCTCTCACAAGGCTGAAAGTTACAAACACCATCACACCTTAGCAGCACAACACACTGTGGATTAAAAATGCCTTCCCTGGTCATCTAGAGTCATAAATGTCTTAAAAATATCCAACTAAAAGGGTTTTAAAAAAGGTCAAAGCAAAATATATGCAAATTTCACATAATGAATAAATAAATTAAATGCCTCCATACCTTAGTAACTTAGAACATACTTGGACAGGATTATCTCGGCCACAGCCGTAGATAGTGGAAGTGGGTGAGAGGTAATAGACAATTCTTAATTCAGAGTGTTAATCCTCAAGATTTACAATCTAAATACCTCTTTTCAAGATAATGAATTGACGCATATGCGAACGAGTAACTGCATGTTATGTGGATCCCCAACTTCACAGGGAATCAGAAGATCTCAGTGTTCAGAAATTAATGCACAGGCTACTCTGGCAACTCCAGAGTCAAATCCTACTGAACTAAAAGCGACATGCTGTGTACCATGCCCCAGAATACATTGGGAAGAGGGTGAACTTGTAAACTTGACGGATACATTATGACAGCAGAATACTAATCAGAAGATCATCTTTGCTCAAAGTCTACAGGATTTCGGAGGCCTTTTGTACTGCAAAGCAAACCAGGGATTAGCAGTAAATAGATCTTTTATGGGAACCGTATGTAAACTCAAGACTGTAACCATATTAAAAATGTGATATACAACATATTTTTCATATAAAATATACAGTATACATATAGTACTGTTCAAAAGTTTGGAAAAAAAGTATCTTATGCTCAGTAAAGCTGCATTTGTTTGATCGAAAATACAATATAAGCAGTACTAAAGTGAAATATTTTATTTCCGCTTATTTCAATTATGTATATATACACTAGTGCTGTCAAATGATTGATTGCGATTAATCGCATCCAAAATATAAGTTTTTGTTTACATAATGTGTTCACTGTGTATATGTGTAACCGAGGGACTGCAGCTGCATATCGTGACAATATGTATTGTGTATATATAACAACACACACATACAGTATTTATTTAGAAAATATTTACATGTATATACATTTATATAGTTATATTATATTAAATATATATACATGCATGTGTTTGTATTTATATATACACATAATAAATATACACATTACACACACATATCTTATGTAAAGAAAAAACTTTTATTTTGGATTCGATTAATCACGATTAATCGTTTGACAGCACTAATATATACACATATCTAAATACCAATTCAAACATATATACATAAAGCTGCAGTCTGTAACTTTTGGCGCTCTAGCGGTTAATAAACAGAACTGCTTGCGTCTTGAAGAAGAATATTGTAGCCGGAGCTACTTCTCACTGTTTATGTCTATGATAAATCATGCAGGTACTGGGCTCCTCTGCAGCGGTACCTTTCTAGTCAGAATACAAACACTTATTATAGGTGTACCATAGTCATATGGGACAAGCCAAAAACACAGTTTTAAAAATGGATTCATGGTGTACTAGCTTATTATATAAATTTTGAACACAAGAAAGCTTTAATGTCATTTATGCTAATTTCTCTGTATTTTCACATTTATATGACCTTTTCCATTATCCATCAATATATAACCGATATGGTACCAATATACTGTGCATCCCTAGCAAATACCTGTATCTGAAACAACAATGACCTTTTTTCACTGCGGTGCATGTTTGAAGTTCACAACCATGACTGCTAGATAATGTAAAGAAATATTTGGTATACAGACAGCGGATCTGTAGTTTTCATTGCAGACATGCAGCAGAGCTGTGGCAGTCATCACTGGTGTGGGTATTAATAGACGATCCACATTCAGAAAGCTCCGGGTATCAATTAGGGAGTGATGCATACACAGCAAACAGGGTGCGAGTTTATCCACCAAATAAAAACAAATAAAAATTAAAATTCCATCCAAGCCTGTCTGGTTGTACATAGTAAGCATTAACATGATCAGAAAAGCCTCTTTAGCTGGTGTCAAATTTTCCACATTGGTAAGTATGTGGGAATTATTGACTGGCTGACCTGGATTGGCTAGCAGAGCAGTCACAGAACTACAACAAGATCCCTCGTGCTCTACATAAATACAGTGGGATTGAAACAAGCGCTCATTTACATTTCTGTATTGTGTCTGCAAACTCACGGCTGTGATTTCCAAGACGCATAATCTGAAGCGATACTTCCAGTGTTTACAAATGAAATCATGGCCTACAAGCAGGTAGTCCTTGTACGAACATAACCCAGCGTTGTTTGTCCTATTATAACACGACATAAAACAACTGAATCATGACAGGCTACAATATTGTGACAATGTGCTTCAGTTCGCAGTGAAACAGAGATTACCTGGCTTTGTACTACAACAGAGCGTAAGCTTCACAGAACAAAGTTTGGCAGGCTTTTTCAGAGACATAAGGCATTTTATGTTTCACCTAATCCCCTGTCAAAAGCATTAAGCATTTAAAGAACCAAGCGCCACATATACAGAACCACCATGGCTGAGTCCAGCCTGGCGGGTCAACACAGAGCAGCAGGTCTCCCATGCACCCCGCTGTCCCTCCCTGTCAGAGGTGTGCCTTACTTACGCTGGATCCTGGCTTCCCTCAAAGAGTTCTCTGGTGCAGTTTTTCAAGGACAAGGACGTCCGCCCGCCGGCTGCCTCTCGCTTTTCCTCCCCTTTCCCAGTGCAGCGACCACAAACACACACAAAAAAAGCCTGCTTGCTTTCCCTCAGCTAGCCTGAATCAGGGGCTGTGTGTTTCTCTCAAAATCATTAAGCAGGACCCTAGCTTGGCAAGTGAGGGTTAGAAAGAGGAGGGAGGAAAGAGAGATAGAGCGAGAGAAGGAGAGAGAGAGAGAGAGAGAGAAAAGAGGCTGCTGGGCAAGCTGACCGGCTCGTTCCCTCTCGCTTGTGTACTAGTACACAGCGCCGGCTGATCTCCTATTGCAAGCCGGCAGAAAAGAGCTGCTTTACTGAAAAGCAGAAGCATCACATTTCAAGGAAGTGGGAGCCTGGATCTCCGGACTAGGGAGCTAACTGTCACCAGACGGGAGCCTCTGGGATCTGTGGTCCCTGATGTATGCCTGTCTCATGTGAAAAATGTTGATTGTTCAACCTCCCCAAACCCAGACTTCTATAAACAAACAAACAAACAGCTATTTCAAGAGGGTTCACATTTCTGGAAATACACTACAGCTCTTTTTTACTCACTTCTCAATGCGGGATTAGAACTGAGACTACTGGATTTCGCGAATTAAACAGCAGCATAGGATGACACCTGACTATGTTTGAGCAATATCTGCATCTATTGCTACATAATGCATTTACACTTGCAATGCATTTACAACCAGGGATTTTGGAGAAAAACAGTGTATATCCTTTGACATTTGAAGGCTAATTCTGTCATCATTTACTCATCCCTAAGTTGCAAACATGTATGACTATCTTGTTTCTGTAGAACATAAAAGGAGATGTTTTGAAACATGTTCATGCTGTTATTTCCATTCAGAAAAAAAAAACATACAGTTAGCAGAAGCTGTGCATCGCAACACGTAAAGTTAGTATATGTGCAAAAGTGATTTGAGAGCTAATGCAGAATATCAGCTTAAATTTCACAGCAAGTCTGTATGGCATAGGTATACTTGGAATATAATGCATAAGTCAAATTGACTAATAAAAAACATATATACTGTATATGTATGTATAGTATACATAAAATACACTAAAATAAGTGTGACCCAAAACAGACGTGGTAGCTTTAGTAAGGTTAAAAAAACTAAACGAAACAATAGGACTCATTCACTAATAATTTCGTACGGTTTTCGTTTGAACTTCTCACGAAAACTTTCTGCCTAGTCCACAAAACGTGCACAAGCACATGAGTTTGTTCTTAAATTTGATCTTCTGTTAGTAAATTTGGAGTCTTCTAAAAGAGCGCCCGTATGCACAAGGTTAGTCATTTGCATAAAACACGCCCAAACCAGCTCCATATAAGGGCTTTCCGCAAAGCGGCGTTCGTCCAGAGAAAAACAATTACGGCATCGAAACAAAAGACAAAGAACTTCAACGATAATGAATGTAAGGTTTTGCTGTCGGAGGTGGAAGATAGAAAAATGTGCTATTTAAAAGTGTATGCACTTGCGTAAACTGAATAGCCATTCGTCACTCTCAGCAAACATATCTGTGTGCTCCCTAAAGATGGTGCGTCTTTAGGGAGCGCACAGATATGTTTGCTCTCCTTAGAGCTCACGCCGCAATGTCTTCTAGCAGTGCCAAGTGTGCCATGCCTCCAAGCACAAGGTGAGACACAATAATCACCGTTTTTATAAGAATAGATCAGGTGATTGTTGTTTGGACCGCTATATCTATCTATTTGTATAATTAGACCTCTAATTATACTGTATTATCAATTTTTAATGTCTAGTTACTTTTCACCCACCTTGTAAATAACATATCTAATTATATGTAGGGTTCTTTATTCATGTTTATAAGGCCCCAGGCATACATAATTATTGCGTATATGTGGTATAAGATGTTCTTTTTTTCTTACATTTAGAATAAATTTTAGTACGAAGGTTTTTGATGAATCATGATTTATTCGTGAAAACATCCGTACGCACATTTCACGCAAAACTTTGTGCGTACGCATGTTTAGTGAATGAGACCCAATGTCATAACATTATATAGAAATGTATCTACTTTACAAATTGGAAGTTTTGTTTGGGGATGGTTGAGATTTTGGACTATCATCTCTTATCGTCTCTTACAATCACGTTACATTTCCATGCTGTGCCGTCATTAAATCTATCATTTCAAAGTACTGTGGTTTTAAAACAAGTGACTGTAAAGTACTTGAGCACAATAAGCAACAAAATATGGTATATGTATGCACTGACCATTTGAGCAAACACACACCTGAAATGTGTGCACAAAATGCATGACTAATAAATGTCCTTTTTGTCAGTTTATATGGCTTGAGCATTCAATACTCACACTTTCGTGTCTAAATGTCCATCTTTGCGAGTATGCCAATGAACAAAGTCATTTCTGTCTTAAGTGAACATAACCAGTTCAGAAAGAAAATGTGTATCAGTCAAGCGGCAACCTCCCGCCCTCTTGTAAAGCCAACATGGAAGTGACTAAAACTGCAATTCATCGACTGTACACTAGAGGCTAGTCAATCCTATAGACTCCAAATGTTAAAATGCCCAAATTTACAACAGAAAAAAACGTTTACAGCCTGGTTCAAAAAATGGTTTTGCTCTATATACCTCTTTTTGCCCTTCATGACAACTGTGAGGGGGGTGAATTTTTTCGTTCTATTAAATTATATTAACCCTTAAAGTTTTTTTGCGTAATTAAGGGCGCGACAAGTCCGAATTCACCACCAATTTGCCAGAACATAAAGTAACAGTGCTGTGTCAAGCACCATCATAAGATGTAATAACAGCAAAATAGAAACAGAATAATTTAACAGTATACAAACAAAATAATGTAAGTTGTCTAAGTATTATCTTATTACATAAGAACAAAAGAAAATTCTGCACACTACCTTTATTTACAAAAACATTTTATTATTGAAAATGTTTCAGTCTCATGACCTTCATCAGGTATAAACAAACATTCAATTGCGAGCTCATTCAAATAAAAACACTGTCAATAAAAACAGTTTTTGATACTTTTGCAAGTATTGGTAATGTGCGGGATTTTTCTTTTTTTGTTTGTTTGTTTTGGACCTTTGGACACCTGCAGGTATTCCTTAAATTATAACAGTTTACTATTTTTATGAGTTTATTAGGCATAAGCGGTGTGCACATTTTTGTATGCTGTTGGTATGGTCTACAAATCTGTGGGTGCAATAGAAGTTTGTGGAATACAAATGGAATACAAACTGAGGCTACAGTTACAAATCATAATGTATATGTATATGTATAAATATATTAGGAATATAATTAGCCCCTCT
>JAUMHE010000023.1:2024420-2050737 GCA_032359235.1 Enteromius mattozi
ATCATAAATAAATATTACATTAATATTAAATGTCCATTAACGCATCGTCTTCGTAATAATTATCAGCATCATCATCATCAACAACAATATAATATCACGTTCACACGAATTAATAAGTCGTGGCCAAGACAAAACGTAAGTGAACCGAAGACGTCCCCTCCCGGTCACCGTACGAATCAAATCTCCACAGCGGTCTCTCTGCAGCCAAAGCAAGCGCGTCTTGTTGCTATGCCAACGTCCCAGAGCTAGCGAAGCTGTGGTAACTTTACCTTTGTCTGCGAACTGGTTTTCTTTTTTCTTTGATATGAACTGCTTTGAAAAATAAAATAAAAAAACTTTTCAGCGTGAGCTCTGACGTGATTTGTGCAGTGTGTCGGTAGGTGACTTCTCATAATAGCCAAAGTTGCACTTTTTTATTTTAATTTATGTATTTATTTTAACTTTTTATTTGTTTATGTATTTATTTTGCACCTTTATCATTTTCAGTGGGGCTTTTGTGTGGTGGTTTAAAACGGTAGCCAGATTTCTTTTGTTTTTAAGCCAGCAGGCTTTAAGAATCAAATAATCAATTTCTATTTGATCATCGTTTCCTTTTATAGAGGATTTCCCATAAGGAATCATGAATTTACAGCATGTCAAATGGAGACCAGGACACCACAGCAAGCGCAGAGAGGACCGTCTGTACAAGCAGCTTCTGAATAATGCAAGCCAGACCCTTTCTTTCTCCAAAGAAGTTATGGACGAAATGGGGGCCGTTTCATACAGAAAAGCTGACTTTAGTTGGCTTTATCATGCCACAGGCCCCTTAGCACCTGTTACCAGATTGAAAAGAATAAAGAGGCATGAGAACAATGAAATAGCCTGGAACATCAATCAGTTAACCCAAGAAGAAGGTAGAATTTCAGTTCAGACTCCTGCAGTGAACACTAAGGTACCTTTCTTGAATCTCATTGATCAGAGCAAGATGTATGATTTGTTTAGAATAGCAAATCCGTTCAGGATGTTAAAAGTGCACACCTGTCTGAAGGAATCCTCAATAGAGGATTGTGAAGCCCAGAGCAGCAGGTGGCAGGGGTTCACACAAAATAAGACGGGGCAAATATTACAGCTGAGGAAACAACACAGGTAAGATTATTACTTTCATCATTTCTAAATACATCTCCCTTAAAGGGACAGTCCACCAAAAAATGAATAATCTATCATTTACTCAATCTGATGTCGTTCCAATCTTGCATAACTTTCTTTCTCCTTTAAAATGTAGAAGAATATGTTTTGAAGAATGTAGGTAACCAAACCATTTTCGTTCATTTTCCCTGTTTTCCCATTGTATGAACAAAAATATAGTGTAAGTCAATGGGTACCGAAACTGTTCGGCCAATATTCTTCTTAATGTATGTTGCACAGGAGAAAAAAACGCATACAGGTTTGTAGTGACATACAAGTGAGTAAATGATGAATTTTCATTTTTGGACAGACTATCCTTTAATGCATACACCTACTTAGTCCAAGGCCACACATAGATCTTTGTGGTGTCTGTACTCATTTAACAGAATACCAGGTTATGTGCTCTCTCCAGTAAGCACAGATGTGCAGAACCACTTAATTAAGAAAGCAACCACTGTGACCACGAAATACACTGAGATCCCACAGGCCCCTCGGCTACAAGACATCTTGAATCCACGTGCTGTCACAAAGAACGTCTCTGAACAGGAGATCTTCTCAGGTAGACTTGCACATGTATCTTGAATGTGACTGTTTACTTGCAATTGAAGTAGTACAGTAGTGTTAAAATGTCATTGTGATATGGAAAGCTGAAAGGTTCCTATGTGGCTAAAATATTTACATTACTGTCTTCCATGTACTTTTTAGCAGGAACTGGTAGAGCTGTAAGAGCAGAACAGCGATGGATGGATCAGCCCACCAAAACTGACTATGTCCTTAAGCAGGGTCTCAGACCTCCTGACTTCAGCGGACAGGACCCTGAGATGCCAAAACAGTCTGTGGCTGAACTTTCCACACTTCGCTATGCAGTTGATCAATGGAGGAATGCCTGCAACATCAGTAGGTGTTTCTTTTCACAACTCTGTCGCAGCTTACCAATGGTTGCAGAAAAGCAGCTCGAATACCTGCATACATTTTATTGTTTTTGCATTGATTGCTCACATGGAAGCCCCTTTTGGAAAATCATTATTTATTTCATCTAGAGTTGCCCTTGCAGAGAGTGACCATCGAGGGCCTAAAAAGGGCTCTTAGTGACCCTAATTACCAAGTGCGGCTGGAGGCCATCTTAACTTGTTCATTGGGAGCAATTAATAGACCACAAGAAGAGCTCGACCCAGGCAAAGCAGGTTAATCGTCAGCTAAAAAACACATTTTTCAATGCATACAAAATATATTGTGCTATAATACAATATACTATTCAAATACTGCGTTGTATTTAACTTTCTATTCATCACAGGTTTTCAGCACAACTGTTTTTAACATTGATAATAATAAGTAATGTTTCTTGAGCAGCAAAATCAGCTGATTCCTTCTTTGCTCAGGTAAACATAGTAAGGGATGCAAATTGAAGGCATATCCTCAGGAGCTGCAGGATCTCATTGTCTCAGCGCTTGATGACCCAGTGAAGAGAGTTCAGATGGCTGCTGCAGTGTGCCAGTATGCCATGAGGACATCTAACGCTCGTGCCAGAGACATACTACGAAGCACTTTGAGTCAAGGTCTGTGGAAGAATACCAATGCCTAAAACCTAAAATTACTAACAAACAATAATGTCACAGGTAAAGCTGTCTGTTCTACTCTAAATGACTATCATATGCTATGACTCAGACCCTTCTGGCACAGGTGCAGACAGCTGGGTGGCGGCACAATGCTTGGCGATAGACGGTGATGCGAGTCAAGCTGTCATACAGAGACTCCTGTCACAGCACTTTCTCAGAGACGCTCCTTCAGATCACGAGCAGTCTATGATGCTTCTCTCCAACATTAGCAGCAAGACTGTGAGTGACTCTCTCAGTGGTTAAAAGATTGTATCATTTATGCATGCACAAGTCATTCAGTTTATCTAACTCACATAAATTCATTTTTTATACACCACTGTTTAGAAGTTTGAGGTTTGTAAGGTTTGAAAGAGGTCTCTTATGCTGACCAAGGGCATATTTATTTGGTCAAAAATATAGTAAAAACTACAATATTGAAATATTACTACATTTTAAACTTACTTTTTAATCAATTTTGAAATGTAATTTATTCCTGTGATAGCAAGGCTGAATTTTACTCCAGTTTTCAGTATCACGTTAACCATCAAAAATCATTCTAATATGCTGTTTTAGTGCTCAATAAATGTTTTTATTATCAATGTTGCCGATTAATAGTTTTGTGGAATTTTTGGATGAATACAAAGTTCAAAAGAACAGAATTTATTTGAAATAGAAAGAAAATGTGCCATTATAAATGTCCTGCCCGTTTGATCAATTAAATGCATCCTTGCTGAATAAAATAATTAATTTATTAAACAAACAAAAAAAATCTTTTTACTCTTTCTAAACTTTGCATGGTGTTTCCCATCCAGACACTAGTGCGCTCTCTTCTGGCAGAAGAGTTAAACAACGCTAACTGGAGAACACGAGTTCAGGCCTGTACTAGCATTGCACAACTCAGAAGTCCAATAAACAAGGTATCATGTATTTCCTTACTAAGCTTCAGACTATCTACATATCTAATATCTCTAACGGTTGTAGAAAATACTATTGCTTTCCATGCAGGATCTTTGCAACAAACTGATGTACATGATGTGGAACGACTGGAGCTGTGCCGTTCGTCACGCTGCAGCACTGGCTCTGAGTAAAATGAATGCGGCCAGAGAGATGCACAGTGAGCTGAGGTGACTATCTCTGCCCAACAGACATATCAGAGGGTTTGGATTTAGTTCCTTCTTAACACGCAATATCTCCACAGCGTGAAGCTGAAGGAGGGTCCAGCTGCTTGGCAGGTGGAAGCGCTGATTTTCATTGGTCAGCTCAATATAATGACACCGAAGCTACTGCCTACTTTTCTGCAGTGTTTTAATGATGACTTTGTGGCTGTGCGCAAACAAGCTTGCTTGACTGCAGCATCTCTAATGATGGATGACCAGTTGGTGAGGAAGTAAAGCACAATAGATCTTTGATGGCATACGGACAATAAAAGACTGTGAAAAAGAAATTGAGGGTTCACTCAAACGACCACATAAAACATGTTCACAGGTCCTGGATCAGCTAATTAACCTGATGCAGAATGATCCATTGTGGGAGGTGAAAGTGGAAGCTGTTAATGGTAAGTGTGAAAACAAATTAAAGGAAGAGTTCACCAAAAATTTTGAAAAAGTGCTGAAAATTGATTACTCTCAGGCCATCCACGATGCAGATGAGTTTGTTTCTTCATCGTAACAGAGACATTTAGCATTCCATCACTTGCTCACCAGTGGATCTTCTGGACTGTAGTCCACAGTGGCACAGTGTGGATTATTATGATGTTTTAATCAGCTGTTTGGACTCTCACTCTGACGGCACCCATTCGCTGCAGAGCATTCATTTGTGAGCAAGTGATGGAAAGCTAAATTTCTCCAAATCTGCTCTGATGAAGAAACATACTCCTCTACAACATAGATGCGTCAATTTCAACAAACATTTATTTTTGGGTGAGCTATATCTTTAATCAGTTAACGTACTGCCATTTTGTGTCTAATAATGAATGTTACTATTTTTTATTATTGCATTAAAAAAATTTTATTATATAAATTAAGCTTTAGGAAAAATAGGTTGGAAGAACCCTGCTCTCCAGGAGCTGCTGATGTGGGCTGTACACCATGAGGAGGAACCCAGTGTGCGCATTGCTGCCTGTAAGGCCCTGAGTACTTTAGGCGCAAAGGGTCCAGAGTTACAGCATTTCTTACAGGAGCGATATGCACTGGAACCCAACACTGAGGTGCAGAGGTGTGTGCTTGGATTAGGCCACAATCATTAGAAGTAAAAAATGTTACTTTAACCATTTTTCTTACTAAGGCACATTGAAAGTCTTCTGAAAAAGCTTGGATACAGTCTGAAGGGAAACGAAAGCAAGATTCATGAGATAAAGCTCCAGGTTATTTCCTGTTTATTTTCATTTTTTTTTATTAATAATTTATTCATTTAACTAGTTTTTAGTCACTGTGTGGCCACCACAGCTCTAGAAATGAATGTCTGAACATCACACTATAACTGCAAGTTACTCTCTCTCTTGTTCTGTAGGTGGAGCTGTTGTGTACAAAACACATCATTACACAGAAGGTGCTCTTAATGGAAGAGAGGGGAAAGCAGCAAGAGCACAAATTATTGTGCTGAATTTATGGTTTCATTTGTCATGCTATATTAAAAATTATAAAACCAAATTAAATATTTTAAGTTGTCTCTCCTAAGTATCTTCCACGGCAGTCACTGACTATGAAGCAAGCAGGCTAATAATGTCCAAAATTGTTTAGATGAATCAGGTATGTAGCCATTCACTACTTTTTTTACACTATTGGTATATTAAGGTATCAGCAATGAAAACTAGATTTTGGTTTCAAATGTAGAACATTTATTTCTTATTATTCAACATACAAAAGAAAAAAAACTTGCATAAAATGAAACAGATGTCTCAGTATTTCCATGTTGCTGTAGTATGTAATCCATGAATTAGAACAAATCAAATCGGTTTTCTCTAATGTGCCTGTGTCAGCAACCGGAGGGTACACAAAATAGAGACATTATGAAACAAAACATAAATGTTATATAGTTTGAAGATAAAGTATACAGAAAAACTGTAAAAATGTATACTAAATCTAGTCTAGTTATTTTTATTCATTTAATATTCACTAGTATCCTGAACAAATGGTAGGTATCATTATATTTGAATATTCTGAAATTCTTTATCAACTGGACATGTCTTTAATGTTGGTGTGCAGATGGCCTCGTCGCTTAATAACTTGCTTGTACAGGTTTTCGACTTCTGTGCACTGAGCCAGCAGCTGAGTTATGGCGCTGTTCTGATAGAGAGAAGTAAAAGAACCGTTAGAATATGCATTTACATTATAAACATGACAGGATTGCTAGAATAAAGGTAAATCACATATAGACACAGGTTTCAAAGAATAACACATGCTTATAACTACCACAGGTCTATATACTTTTAGTTCTAACAAGCATATTCTTGTTGTTTAATAAAAAAAACTTATACGGTATATATATATATATATACGCTTACCAAATTACTCAGATAACTGTCAGTTTTTGGAATTGCTTGAATCATCTTAATTTTCACTTCCAAATTCTGAATGAAGTCTGCCACCATCCCCATAAGCTCTACCACATATCTGTTCACACAGGCATAAACAGTAACCAATACTGTTAGCAATGCAATACAAATATACAATTTAAATGTGGCACATTAAATTAGTCTGACCTGTGAAGATCAGCATGGATGGGTAGGTTCTGCTGACAAAGTGGCTTTGTGAGTCTTTCTCGTAGGACAGTCTGTTCTCGTAACACTTCCTGAAGGTGGGAAGTGAACTGTTGCAAGGAAGCAAACCTTTGACCTTACAAACGAAATGGTCATTAATAAAATTAGAGTCTTCTAGTATATCAGTTTTGTGAATCAAATGTGCACAAATCCATTTACAGCACTTACTGAGGTAATGAGTGTGAGTGACGTCTGCGCTGTCTCTTTCCAGCTTCAGCAGCTCTAAATCTAAATTAGCCTTAAGTGAGCGGATGGCAGAAAAAAACATGGATGTCAAGGGGTAGTTCATTCAAATATAAAAAAAATTGGTCATCGTTTACTCATCCCAAGTTGATGGTAGCCATTAACTTTAATAGTATTTTTGTCAATGGCTACCATCAGCTGTTACCAACATTCTTGAAATTATTTTCTTTTATGTTTAGCAGAAGATATAAAATCATACCGATTTGGAATAACTTGAGGGTGAGTAAATAATGACAGAATTTAATATTCGAATGAGCAATATAAAAAATATATATTAAGTTTGTTTTCAACCTGATCAAGATCACGTCTAATTCTGTTCAGCTTCTCAGCTTCAAGTAAAGATGTGGAAAAGACTTCTGAATCCCGTGGAAGAGCATCGAGCTCCTCCTACAAAGATAAACAACACAAATGCTTGACATTATCCACCACAGCAGTTTAAAATCTCAAAATGAGTCATATATTCTTAGTTTACCTGTGTCATGCTGCCTGATGTTACACATCTGGATAAAATCTTAGCAGCAGGTGTCACTGTATAGGTAATGGGGTCCCAGGGATTCATAACAGAGCTGAGGGCAATTAAACAAACAAACAAGCTAAATAAATTGTGTTTCTTCAGCTACAGGCATTTCTCACGCTGAACAACAATATTTAATGTATCTTCATTACTGTAAGGGTAGGTGTAGACATTAATAAAACACAAAATAATAGGTAGAAAAAAATATTTATTGTTGGTTTCCAGTAGCTGTATACATTATAGTCAAAACCGCGAATATAACTCATAATTACAATATTTGCATTACTTTAAAGGTAAGTTTAGGGTTGTGGTAGCTTTAGATATTAATAAAACATAATTTGACAGGTAGCATTTTTCGTTTGTACTAACTTACCTACTTTTTAATGGGACGTAGCACAATCTGACAGGGTAACGTTAGCACAAATCGACAGAACACCGGTATTAGTTACCTTACCTTTGTTGAAAGAGACGTCCTCGATCCGTCCGATTTTGATAAAACGTCTGTTGTGTCTCAATTTCAATCTACCGCCTCTTTCTCTCTTGAACATTAGCACAGCTACGCAGACGTATTAGCAGAGTAGATATCATAAATATATGCGCATACTCGCAGAGTATCCTGAATAAAAAGCATATGATATACAGATCATAGAAAGTGTAGCGTGACGCGAAACGCAACTTCCTACATTTATGCTACTTTCTGGGTCCGCAGATTCACAAATAACCGCAAAGATCAATTATTGCACTATAAATCAGGTATAACCAAACAACAATATATTTAAATAGTTTATGGCGGTCTTTATGCACAACTCAAATAATTTCTGAATGTACAATTTGTTGAATCGGCAGGCGTTAAATCGCCGATCACTTGCTCTTCAACAGATGCGCGCCATAACGTTAGCTGTTTACAAAGGTCTGCGCAGCGAATCTCTCATTAAATAACCAAATAAACGCATTAAATAAAAAACGAAACAAGCGTTTCAGCAGAAAGTTTGTTCAAGTAATTCTACTGAATTGGTCGAAATTGTCATATTCGCGAACAGTTTGATGAATCGTGATGCGTATATAGTTGACAGGCTGCGGAAAGAAGCGGGTCACACAATGACAACAGTAACAACAGCGTAACAAACCCCAGATGTCACTGCGCTAGATTCGTACTAGTCCGTCTGAAACGATAGATCCAGTGCAGCTCGTGTTTACGTTAATACATAGGCAGGGAAATGTCGGCTGCGGCGCGAGTAGCAGCGCCCGTGATGCTGTCCCGGTTCCGCGGAGCTCTGGTCGGCTCGGTGTTGGGCGACTGTATAGGCGGTGAGTTTGAAGGCGCTGTGGATGTGCCTTTAGATCGAGTCCTTCAGCATCTCAGCGCTCTGGAGGATGAAACACGGGGCGATGGTGAGTATTTCCGTATTTTAAGATTATTATTATTATACAATGAACATATTTACTTGTGTGTGTGTAATCACTATGGCGTTAGGCCATATTACACTTGTGCATAACCCTCTGATACTCCTCATTTAGGGGTCACATTTGTTTTATTGTCACATTTTTGACATGAACAATATTTTGTTTCTATAATATCTATCCTGTAATATTTTAAGGGGATTTCATGATACCTGGCTGAATTACACATTTTTGGCATATAAAAAGAGTACGTCTTTGTAGAAGCGTTTTTGACTATGAATATAATTGTTTATAATCATTTACATTTTTCCCAGGAATTCTTCAGTACAGCGATGACACAGCTATGATGCGATGCGTTGCAGATTCACTCCTCACCAGGATGGCGTTTGATGAACGAGACATGGCTCGAAGGTATCTTATCATTGGAAATGACTAAAAGAGTCCTTTTAAGCAAGCATTGGATTTTCCTGATCATCTTACTTGGTTCCAGATTTGCAAAGGAGTATAGCCTTGCTCCGGGGCGAGGTTACGGCTCAGGTGTCGTACAGGTACTGCGGAAGCTTGCGTCGCCCCATCTGAAGGATGTCTTCCAGCCGGCACAGGCTCAGTTTGGCGGCCGCGGTTCTTTTGGGAATGGAGGTGCCATGAGAGCGGCACCCTTTGCCCTGGCCTTCAAAAGCCGTGCTGATGTCTGCAGGGTAAGTAGTCATCTGATTGTTGGAACGTGCCACTTTTTTTGAAAATGGACTCATTTTCCAGCTCGCATAAAGTTGAGTTTTACCATTTTTGAATCCATTCAGTCAATCTCTGGTGGTAGTGCTGTTAGGACTTTCCCAAGATAACATTCTGTCCTTCCATTTGTTTTTGGCAGTACTCTCGGCTTGGCGCAATGTTAACACACTCATGCTCTTTGGGCTACAATGGGGCAGCGTTGCAGGCCCTTGCTGTCCATCTGTCTCTCCAAGGCGCTTTGGCTCTGCCAAAAGAATTCATCAACAAACTGATATCAGAAATGGAGGAGATGGAAAAAGATAAAACAGCCCAGCTTGATGCTAAAGCGTAAGTGAAAGAACAAATTTCAGCTGTAAACCATAAACTAAGAATTACTAATTACGACTTTTATTACTAAAACTGAAATAAATAAATAAAGCTAAATAAAAAATAAATGATTTAAAAAAGCACACAACAAAATCACCAAAATTAAAATTAAAACAATCAAAACATTCATGAAAAATATTAATAAATACTATAATTTTATGTATGTATGTGTGTGTGTATATATATATATATATAGCTAAAATAACACTGTCAGAATGACACTGGACCCCATTGACTTTTATTTTATGGACAAAAAAACATTTTACTAAACGGGTAAAGGCTGTAAGATTAACTCTCTGTTCTAATGTTTATGGATTCTACGCCACTATGTTTTATTCCACAGACTCAATTTATCAGATTTCCCATATTGCTCACGATTGTACAGAGTAAAAGAACTTATGGACAGAAACAGTGTGAGCATTGAGGAGGTCATATCTGAACTGGGTTAGTGTTGATTACTATTGATTAGCGTTGATCTGATCATTTATAAATGCATTATGCTGTTTTTCTTGAAGTTGACACTCTTTCTTTGTATTAGGGAACGGCATCGCTGCCTTACAATCTGTGCCCACCGCTATCTTCTGCGTGCTGCATTGTTTGGAGCCCCGAGACGGGCTGCCAGAGCGATTCGGAGGACTGGAGAGGACAATAGCCTACAGCTTGGCTCTGGGTGGTGACACTGACACCATTGCTTGCATGGCAGGGGCAATCGCAGGGGCACATTATGGCATTGACTCCATTCCCCAGAGCTGGCAGAAGAGCTGCGAAGGGGTGGAGGAGGCAGATGATTTAGCGAGACGTTTGTATGATCTTTACTGCCTTGAAGAGGGCAGGGGGACATCAAGCTGCGAGAACAATCAACCGCACACACACGCCAGTGATCAGCACACTGCAAAAACTGACTGACCATATGCAACATGCAGCCACACATGAAACTTTACCTGGCACACAGTGTCAAATGCACTTGCTAATATGTCATCAAAATGTGAAACTTCTTGTGCAAAATGTTTACAATAAAAAGAACAAAACAATACCTTTTATTGGTAATGATCTTGTTTTTTGTCCTTTCTTTACTTCACATTTAACCCTGTTCTGAAAATTATATACAGTGGGGTTTTGAAGTTCACTAGTGAACTTGTCTCTCTTTTTTTGTGCTTTTAAACTTAATTTACTACTATTACTACGTACTAATTAATCTTTTTTTGGTAACACTTTACAATAAGGTGTCATTTGTTAACATTAGTTAATGTATTAACTAACATGAACAAACGATGAACAATGCATTTATTAGACTATTCATCTTTGTTAATGTTAATACAATTAGAGTTGTTAGTTATGTTAGTTTACAGTTAACAATTTTTTAATAACAATAAAATATTCCGCGTTTTGAACCGTAGAAACATTAATGAGCACAACAGGTAAAAAAATATGGTGCAAACATTTATTTTAATTCATGTGTACATTCTTTGATTATTCAACATTAGATATTTTTATTATTATTAAGTTGGCTTAAGAAAGCCAACTTAACTTACTGATCTACTATTTAAACCACTTAAAGTCTTCTGAGACTAAAATTTTTGACTCTAACTCCTCCTAGAGCTTTAAATCTTCAGACTCCAAACTCAGCCCAGAACTTCAGACTCATCTCACCAGATGTGCTATATCTTTTTAGACTGATCGGACTTGCGGTTTTCATAAAAATTAAGATTAAAAATTTTAAAAAATCCCATAGACTCCCATTCATAGAATGTTCAGATGAGCCAAGACTCTTCAAGGTCAAACTGACATTCATTTAAATGTAAACAAAGTGAAGCCTATTAGAATCAATGAAGCTTCCCTTCTATGTACTATTAATCCATTTAAATTCATTCAAACTTATCTATCCAATATTTCTAACCTATCTATCTATCTATTTCTCTCTGTCTGTCTATCAATCAAACTATAAGCTTTTTAAAACTTCTTAAAATTATATCATACTGAAAACTTTCTAAACTTAAACTAAAAACTTATCTATCCATCTATAATCTAACTCTATCTTCCTATCTATCTTTTTTAAACTTTAGACTTTAGCTTTTAAAACTACTTTTTAATAGGTCAGACTTTCTCAAGCCAACTTCAAAGTTTGTCTACAAACTTTACTTGTCTAGTTGTAGCTTCGTATCTGTTAGAATCTCCTGTTCTAAACTTAGTGTGACATCACAAAATAATTCCAAGAGTTTTAGAATGTTGGATGGGACTATAAAGACGAGAAACTCTTCAGTTCGGTTTGTAGCGAGTAAGGAGTAGTTATCATCGGCCGTGTTTACAGTTGTTGATAGCGTTTTTATCGTGTGGTGAATATGGGACAGCGCATTTCTCGTAAAGAAAAGGTGGAGGAAGGAGGTGATGAGTGTGTGCAGGAGGTCAATCCCCGTACACCAGTTACTCCCACCGAGCACAAGGCGGAGGTCCATCCTCGTCCTGACGAGACGCCTGTGGCTATCGGTGAGGGAGGAGGTGGGCAGGAGGAGAAAGGGCAAGAGAAAACGAAGAAAAAGAAGCTAAAAAAGAGGAGGTTCAGAAAGCTTGCCTCCTTTTTCTGTTGTTTGTCTCGCCCCAAATCCACCAGAGCTCCGAATGAGCAGGTGGAGCAGGTTGAGGTGGACCAGGACGCTAATGCCGGACCATCCAGGAGGTGTTCTGATGGTAAATTACAAATGTCTCTTAATCATTTACACACAATAATAACAAACCACACGAAACCCATTATTTAACAAAAATATTTTGGTTGATATTCCTCTCCAGATCAGGCTTCTCTACCGGAGATTGTCTGTATTGTGGAGGACAATGACCGCAAGCAGCCTCCTTCAAGTAGTCCTGAAGTCTGCGTCAGAGCCGAGGACCAGCAAATGGAGGATCCTCAAGATCAGGACAGTCTAATCAGTCCATCAGCAGGAGTGAGTGGATCACAACTACTGAGACAGCTGGACTGTAAAGAGATGATCGAGGGTGAGTTAACTGTCAAAACCCTAAGTGTAATAAATAGAAGCCATTTTAAAATAGTTTAAATAACTATAGCTTCTCACACTGCTTCATTAAATAATAAAAAATAAAAATAACTGTGTTTTAATAGAACACATTTGCTGGAAATATGCCATCGGCAAAAAGATGGGGGAAGGAGGATTCGCCTCTGTCTTTGAGGGGACCCGGTGCAAGGACGGCCTTCCAGTGGCTGTGAAATTTGTGGACAAGACGGAGCATGTGCGGTACATCAGCCTCGTAAGTACACTGTTTGCATTTATGACATTTTTAAATATTTCAGTAGACTAATTCCTTAAGAATCCACTCAGTAAAAACTCTCTTTCTTCTAGCCTGACCATCTCAGACCAATACCCCTAGAGGTGGCCCTAACAGTCATGGCAAATCAAGGCCCAAACTCTGGCCACATCATAAAGTTGCTGGACTGGCAGGACCAACTAGACCAGTATATCATGGTCCTAGAGCGGCCCTCACCCTGCGTCGACATGCACCTCTTTTGGCAGGATCACGGCAACCTCTTTAGTGAGGAGGTAGCGCGTCATTTCATGTGGCAGGTCATTGATGCCGCTGCCGTGTGCTGTTCCCAGGGGGTGTTCCACCGGGACATCAAAATGCCAAATCTCCTCGTCAACACCGAGACCCTAGAAGTCAAATTGATTGATTTCGGGTGTGGGGACCTGCTCAAAAGCTCTTCTTACAACACCTACTCTGGTATGTGACACATCATGATATTAACATGGACTAAAATTAAATGGCATTTTAGTCAGAGCAACATGGAGTTAACTCTTGCCATCAGGGACAGCGATGTACTGCCCTCCCGAGTACTTTAAGAAGGGCGAATACCACGGAAAGGAGGCAACGGTGTGGTCGCTAGGTGTGCTGCTGTTCGGCATGATCACAAGCCTTTTCCCGGACAGCATCGATATCAGCTTGATGGACGCTGATGTCTGGTTCCAGCCGGGCATCTCATATGGTGAGAAAAACTATTAAAGCAGAGAAGGAAGGATAGTGGCTTTATAAAAAAAAGGCTTATTGGATATTGCAGGAATTGTTCCAAGTTTACAAACCAGGTGACAGTTTTCCCAACTTTACTCCACAGAATGTTGCCATTTCCTTCGAGGATGCCTGAAGAGCAACCCAGCACAGAGGCTTCATTTAGAGGAGATGTGGTTCCATGACTGGTTTAAGGTACTGAGTCTAAGATAAGCTAAAATGTATATGTTAACCTTTATTCCTTTATTATTCAATACCTGCTGCAACAATATAGTCAATGCTCACACATTCTGTTTCAGGTCCTCCTCTAAGTCATGGAAAAGAGGGTCAGCCCCGCGTCTGGTGGGCTGACGTGAGTGGCCCCTCCAACCCTCCAGCCTTTGCGTCTTGCGGGGCTGGCAGGCCTTGGTTGCGTCTGGCGCCTTGGCTTGTTGCGGAAGTTTTAGCGTCTTGCGAAACTACTTGCCCGGGGATGTGTACATATTGTAAATAGTTAGTTTAGTCATAGTTAGTTAAGTTTGACCTTCCATCCCTCCAGCCTTTGCGTCTTGCGGGGCTGGCAGGCCTTGGTTGCGTCTGGCGCCTTGGCTTGAGGCAGTAATTTTAGCGTCTTGCGGAACTACTCACCTGGGGATGTGTGCTGTAAATAGTTTTAGATTTAGTCAGTTAAGTAGCGCACCATCCAATCATATTTTTAAAAATGGGGTCACTCAGAGCTGCCACTGGCCTCCAGGTCCCAGAGATCACAGTGTCACCGATACATCAGAGGCTGCGATCATGGCCTCAGCCACAGAACTCTCTTGGGCCCAGAGATCCGGATCCAGGATGGCTTCAGAAATCCCTGTGAAGATCACTAATAAAGCTTCTTGTCACTGCTGAGGCTCCACAGAGGTTGAAAGAGATTCCCAGAGCTTCTTGCTAATGCTAGCCCTTCTATTAAAAACAATGTTAAAACAAAAAAAGGTTTATTTATTTATCATTTGTATGTTCATTTGAATAATAATCTCACCAGGTAAGTAACTCAACCAGATACCAGGTAAGTAACTTAAAGGAGAGGTACACTTTTTGCCCCTTTGTTTACTGCATGTAATTTGGCTGTAGACAGGGTCCAGACAATAAAAATGGCCTTTGGACCGTCCAACAGAATGAAGGTTTGTACTTCTTTTTACTATTCTGCTAAAATTAATTATTCCAGTTTTACACAACTCATTTGTGTTAATGTTTCAACTGTATGTACGTTCAAATAAAGCTGATTTTTGCATAAACAATTCTTTTTCTTTCCAAAGTTCAAGTTACAATTTAAAGAACTTAAAGTTTATTTATAAATGCATACACATTTTAATTTTAGAGAAATGTAGATAAAACAGAGAAAGAGACTGCAAGAAAACAATATGCCTCTTAAGGCTTATGTTGAATTAGATAGACTTTCATTAGAAAGTATAAAGGTCTACGGTGTAAATAGCTTCTGTGCGGTAAATGCCTTGATTGTATGCACAGGTGTAAAGGGGTACTGGTCTGAATGTGACTGGACAAATAGATTCTCTGATAAATATCTTGAACTATCTTCAACATCAGTAACACAGACAACAACAAGGCTATGAATGACCTGGAAGACAAACCATAAAAAGCTTTTTACTCTTATGGATGCAAGGTCTAGGTTTACAAACCAAAACCTATGAATACACTATAAAACCACGAAAATTAGGTCTGTACCCGCCAGTAATTTAAAAAAAGTATCACAAAGCAGATACCGAAAGCCGACAGAAGGTGTAATCACCTATCTGTGCCAGCAGGTGTCACTAAAAAGCTTTGCGATTATCAGCACAAAACGACAGAAGTAGAGAGAGAGTAGAGGGAACACGTGAGTTGGTGATGTTGATGATTGTGGTGAATTAAAACACTTTTTGACGGAATAGAATAAACTACAACTATACAGCTTTTTAGAAGAAATTCGTTCATTTGTAAACAGGTCATTTGTTCTTATTTATATTACGCGATGAGAAAATCGCGACAACCTACTTCACCTGATGTTATTGCATTGTAGTACACGTTAACATTAAAGTAAGCACTATTAAGTGCATTATGTCCGAGTCCACGACCCCAGGAAAGAAGGGCAATTTGACCGGAAGTGCCAGAAAATTGAAGGACGACGCCGCGGATTGGCATAATCTCATCCTGAAATGGGAGCGATTAAATGACGAGGGATCCATGATTGCGACTAAAATTGTTAATCTGGGACTGAGCAAAAAGTAAGTTTTACCTGTCAATCAAACATAAATACTATAACTATAAATCGTGCCAATAAATTACAATGTATCACAGTTCTAATGCGTTTGTATATTAATTTGTGTAAGCAATCTGGGTAGCACTTTATTTTAGAGTCCTTTTTCTCATGTACATATAGAAATTGCAATAATTAGGTAATAACTAGGTACTAAACCTAAACCTACACCATGTAGTTACCTTGTACTACCAGTACTTGTACTACACTGCAAGTACATACTGTAAAATAAAGTGCAACTGCAGTCTGCCTGCTCTTTTGTAAGCTGTTTTCTCCATCCTGTCTGTTCACAGATCAGATATCGAGCCTGATGTTTTGATGGAAGGAGGCAGTTTGGCAGCTGGAGACTTTTCAGAGAAGCTGAAACTGCTCAACCAAGAGCTGGAGGAAGAATGTGTGAAGTTACAAGAGGTTGTGGATAAAATGGTAACTTTTTGCAGAACAAGCATTAGCAATAGTTAATGCATGTACATTTTAATATAGTCTAAATTATTTCGCCAAAGGAAAACATACTGTCAAAGATGGAGAAGATGGTCCATGCTGAGCGTGGGATCTGTGAGTTGGAAGCGTTCCAGTATGGAGAGAAAGGAAGAGCAGCTCCACTCTTTCACACGTGGTCCACTCAACAGTTTGGTAAGAGCAAGAAATGCTCCAACATCATATACCAAACAGTACCATTTTCTGTTAATGCTAATAGTGCTGTCAATGGATTAATCACATTCAAAATAAAAATTGTTTACATTATGTATGTATATATATATACGGTGTATATTTATTATTTATATATAAATACACACATAGTATATACTTGGAAAATATTTAGGTTTATGCATTTATATTTTCACATTTATATATATATATATATATGTATTTAATATATAAACATTTTTCTTAAATATATACATGCATGTGTTTGTACTTATTTATATACATATGTATATGCATAATAAATATACACAGTAGGCACACATATATTATGTAAATAAAAACATTTATTTTGGATGCAGTTAATCACGATTAATCATGGATTGTGGCATTAATGTTAATTTGCTCTTTGATCTGTATTTCCAAAGTTTACTTTAATAAAATTGGCTTAAATTCATATGTATTGTATATAAATCAGTATGTATTCATATTAATTAGTTCTAAATTAATATGAATACTTATTGACTAATTTAGTATAAAGCAATAATTTGTTTTCTCTGCCAATGTGACTTCTTAAAGGTACAGTTCACTCAAAAATTAAAGTCAATGTGAAAATTCTCACTAATCTATTCAAGATAAAAATTAGTTTCATCATTACATCACTTGCTCACCAATGGATGATTTGAAAGGGAGCCGTCAGAATGAAGGTCTAAACAGCTGATAAAGACACTTCTGTATTCACAAGGCATTCATTGACATACTAGAGTCATGTGGATTATTTTAGCAGCACCCATTCACTAAAGAGGATTAATTGGTGAGCAAGTGATATAATGCCACGTTCCTCTAAATCTGTTCTGATGAAGAAATAAAATCATTTAACCTGTTTCTTTGTCCTCTTCATGACAGTTGAAGTATCTTCCAAGCTTTACGAGTCATACAAGCAGGAGCTGGCACTGAAGAAGACCATACTACAAGAATTGGCCCACACGGCTAATGCTGATCTTTCCATGGTCTATCTGTCATCATGGCTGTATCAACCCTACATTGATGACAGTGGGAAACTGCTGCTAGAGAGTTTGCTTTTGGAAACGGGTCACAGACCTTTGTGAGACAATCTATGCACAGGACTATGTAAACAATTTAAAAAGAATATCATGACATGTGTACAGCTTTGGTTTAATCGGTTTAACCTTCAAATTTATTTCTCAAAAATATCCTATTTTTAAACTGTATTTCTTCCCTGTAAGCAGTCTGTACCACACAAAGTCTTAACTCCATAAACTCACTCACAAAAATTTTAATGTCATATTTGAACATGTCCCTTTGTATTAAAAATGCTGAGATGTTTCAAAAACACAGTAAACCAGATATTATATAAAAAGTAATAAAATAGTGCAACAACTTTTCAAATGACTTTTGCACTAGACGAACTACTAAAGAACAGAAACAATGGACACAATCTGAAGCTGCAGTCTAAGATTATAAGCACCTCAAGTCTTCTCAGTTTGTTTTACAAATCTAGAGCGTTTTTTCTTACTGCTCGGAGTGGCCAGTTATCAAAACCGAAACATCCTGTGTCTCAAAATACCATGTTTTTAGGTCAAACCTCTTGGGGTCAACCATTATCAGGTTAATTTTCAAACAAACGAATGTCCAAACGAGTTTTCAAATAAATAAAATGTCATAGGGTACCAATTTAAACTGTATTGTAACTACAGCCTGGTTTTCTAACATAAAGGAACGGTTATGTACAGATTTCACTGGATGGCCAACTTAGTGGACCACAAAAATCTTAACCACAGCTTTTACTGATCCTTGCTGGAGTCCATAACTCGTTTTTTTCTTTTTTCTCCCATCTGTGCATGTCGTGAAAGATTCAGTTTCCAGAATGAAAAGCACTGGATTGCCTCCGTGATTTAGTGTGTTGTCACAAGTATTTCCCACCATGTCATCACTTTCCTCGTGAGACGTGTAACGCGCAGCTACATAGTCATGGACTCCGAAACCAATAGTTAAGATTTGCTAACATAAGTGAACATTCTCTAAAATTGGAAATGAACAATGACTTTTTTTGTATAAACAGAAAAAACACTAATATATAATAATACTGTTTTTATACAAATTTACAAAGAATGCAATAAAAGTTCATTGAAAAAACACCATATCACAGACAGAATGGTGTGAATAATGGACAAAAACAGGAAGTGAAGATGTGACTCTATTAGGTCTGTCTGTCGGTTTCAATGCCCAGCAGGGCGTGAACGGTCTCTAAAGGAACTCCTTCAGGTGCCTCAATGTGCATCATGGTGCCATCGGGCCCGTTGACAATGACGATGCCTTTGGCGGCTAACTCCTCTGCGCTCTGCATCACAAGGCCCTCTGCTGTCTGGATTATAACTGGAGAATCTTGCTGCACCACCTGACTGGCCTCGGGATCTTCGAGAACATCGGTCTGGCAATCTTGAACCTCTTGTTGAGGGGGTTCTTCAGAGTTCTTAATCTCAGAGTCTGTGTTCAGAGCTTGTTCCAGCTGTTTCATCTGATCGGCGATATCGACGACGACACTGCTGTTCAGAACCTTGGCGATCTCTGGATCTTCTGTGGTTTTTGTGGCATCAGAATCCGAAGAAGGCACTTCCGTCTCCATGGGCTCCTCCTCAGTCCTCTCAGGGATGGCGTTTTCAGCGCTCTGTGTAGTGTCGTCGGTGGTTAGATCTACAGAAGTCAAGTTCTCCAGTCTGGTTAGCACCACCTGAGGCTTCCGCAGCATAGAGCTATCAATACTCTCGTCCTTCTGGATGCCATTCTGATTAACTTGATAGCCGTTGGTTTCTTCATTGCAGTTTTCTATTTTGAACCTTTTTGCAGGAGGCAGCATTTTGGCATTCTAAGAAAATCATGGAGAAAAAAATATTACTATACAATTGTAAAATGTATTTCGTTCATATTCAATTATGAGAAGTAGCCCATAACAGCTATAAGTGGAGAGGTCATAATATGGATGGAGGTAAATGAAATGTTGCCGGTTTAAAAACCAAAACAAGCAAATCATGACAAAAGTAAATAAAAGTGTCTACTAAATCAAGGGTCCACAGAAAATGTAAGTGTAATAAATAAAGTTAAGACTGTCAAGGTTAAATACACAGAAATACAGAAAGAAAATAAATTCTTACTTCTATTCAACAAAGACATTTTTAACTGATCAAAAGTAACTAAAGATTCAAAAGTGTTATTAATGTTACAAAAGTACATTGGTATATTATATTTTCAAATAAATGCTGTCCTTTTGAACTTCCTATTAAATCAAACAATCTTGAAAAAATGTTACCACAAAATATCAAACAACACAACAAATCAGCATATTAGAATGATTTCTGAAAGATCATGTGATTCAGCTTTGAATAAATTGTACTTAAATATATTAAAAAAAGATGTTTACCACAACTTTCATCATGTTTGTGATATTATGCTTTCACAATGTTTTCATCATGTATTTGACATTACTATTTGATATTAATAGTTTCATTTTGATTTCTAAAGGCTGATCATAATCCATGAGATTAATCAAGATTATTCATTTTATTCTATTAAAAGCCCTAGATTTTAACAGTACGATAATAAAACACTTTTTTTCCATGTAAATGTTTAATTTGCAATAATTACCCTAAAACTGTACATTTAAAGTAAATTTAATACACATTAAATACTCTTCAAATAACATTTTAATAAATTACTTTACTATATAGTCAACATACAAGCTTTTCAATATTTATTCAATTATTTCACTGAGACTATTAACATGTGTCTTTATACTAGAAAATGTATAGCTGCCTTTATATTTTACGAAGGGGGTTCCTCACAAGAGCATATTTGGAGGGCATCTAGTTACTAGACAGAATGAAATATTTCTAAAATTGCAGCTGAGCAATGTGTGCTACTTGCATACACGAGTCTTCACTGGAATGAGTTTTGCTCAGAACGTACCTCAATACTCCGTAGGCTCTTAGTGGCCTGATTTGCTCTCGGCTCTGACTGATTTGTCTTTTGACTTTGTTGTCCTTCAGAGGAAGTCAGGAGTTTTAGTGCATTGGGATCAGTTATACCCAGAGATTGTAAAACCTGCAATGACAAAATTTGTATGGTACTCAGATGTAATCAAAATGCTGCAGTGGCTAAATGTCTTGCGATTACTTACTCCCATGTTGTTGACTTCTATAGCCGGCCGGGAGGCTGGTGAAGAGTGCAAATATTCCAGGGCCATCTTCTTCACCTGGCTATGTAGTTCTTCAAATTCATGGTACACGCTCGGGAACTGTTGCTTTGACGGGTAGCCCTTTTCTACCTACAGGGACAAGAACAGTGTAAATGTGCATGAAATGCTTCCAACACATGTCACATCACACAATCACATAGTATTTTACAGTAAGAAAGACACGACTAGACAAGATTCAAAAATATGCTTACGAATATCTAAACATACCTTCATCAGCACAAACTCCCATACAGTCATGACTCTGGCCAGACGTGGAAGAACGATCTCCATAAGATCTTCATCATCATACTGTTTAATAAACTGAAGAGAGATGGAAGAAATCCAGTAACTGCTGTTAACATCAGTGATTTCATTAACTGCTCTGGTTTTATTACAGTAAAGAGTATATTTACCGTAACATTACAATATTTTTTGTAAAGACAGAAGAAATAAAGTTTTACTTTAATTGCTTAAACATAGTAATAGGTGATCTTTCGCCAAATACATTTTAAGTCATAGACAGAAAAGTTAAAATGGTTGAGCAGAAAACAGCATTATTAAAAAAAAAATCTATTTAAAATCATTTTGTTTCAAGTTTATATGCAGATTGTAAAAATAATTAAAACAGTGTCAGTTCTAACTAGTATGATTTAAAATTTTCTGTCTACACAGAAAATCTAATATAATAGAATATATATATATTTATATATATAAAACAATGTGACACTGACCATGTCAATTAATCTGTCAAAATATATACATCAACAAAAGCTTAAGATCTCAAAATCATGCTGGAGAAATACAGTTGGTATGCTATAAAAGTTTTAATGCTCATTCTAATACTATGAGAATAGGATTGCCCACACAACTATAACGATACTATTGAATTACAACAATGCTAAACAGAAGCCTTTTTACAAGTGGACTGAATCAAACTAAATTTTGAGAATACTGTTATAACATTACGCTTATATCACCCATTGAACACAGTTATTACATGATGTAATGCAACAGATATGTAAGAGTATAAACCACAGATATATATCCAGTAACAGTAAGAAGTCCCTACATAAGAAACAAAAAAAAAATGCACGCATAACTGATCTGAATAATACACATAATCAGCACACATTTGTATAGCAAACCAGATCTTACTTCTTTTAGTCGATTCCTCTGTCTTTGAGCTTGCTGCTCTAAGCTCATTCCTCTGGGGTACTTGGGTGGCCGTCCTGGTCGACCTCTTTTAGGTGGCCGCCCAGGCCTTCTAGGACGACCAGGCCGTCCTGGTCCTCTTGGCCGCCCAGGTCTCCTAGGTTCTACTTTCCCAATTTCTGAAACCTGAAATATTTCATATGCAATTAGCCGAACAATTTTTAAAATGATCTGGGACCTAATATCAAACAAGCAAATCAAATCATCTTACTTTCTGAGTACTGAGTGTTTTCACTTGACTAGTATCTGTGACTTCTGTTCCTGAAGGCTGTTCGTCTCTAGTTTTGGAGAGGTCTTCTGCTTCAGGTGGCGTTGGGTTCTTGTCATGTGTGGGATTTAGCTTATAGTGTCTGTTCAAACCGGCGACGCCGATGTACGCTTTCTCACAGGTATCACATTTAAAGGCTTTGTCACGGAGGTTGAGTGTCACATCTGAGGACTTCTTCTTGCCCTCCTCTCCATCCTCGTCCTCCACGCTTATCTCAGAGTAGTCATCTGAATCTGACTGGTGGCTTTCTGCTAAGTCCTCGTTCTTTATGAACTTGTAGTCTTTCACCTTGTGCTTAGGTGGTCTGGACACCCGACCAGAGCGGGTCTGGATTTTCAGAGGCTTCTTCTGGCGATTTTTAACTTTCTGCGTGTCCTTTCCAGTGGCTGGAGTTACAGTTTTTGTTTCTACAGTAATGACTTTGGGAGGAATTGTTACCTTGGCTGGTGGAGTTAAAACTTTCGGAGACGGCACTAAGATCTTTGGGGTAGGAACTGGTGGCTTGGCTGGTGGACTCTTGACCGTGGCAGGCACAGGGACGTGTACTTTGCTAATGGGGACAGAAATGGTGCTAACAACAGGAGCTGGTTTCTGAAGGAGAAGCTGAATAGGAGGATCGTTTGGGTTTTGTAAGAAATATTGCTGCTGTCCAGGCACAGGGGTGATGTGGATGATCTGTGGGCTGCTTAATGTTCCTACGGTTGAAACCTTCACCAGAGGCTGACTCGATGACAGATTCTGGGGCTGTAAAATTGTTATTGGAGTTGTCTGCCGTAGTTTATTGTCTTGCTTCAGAGGTGTCTGAACTTGAATTTGGATGGGCTCAGCTGCCTGAATAATTCAAAGTGTGAAAAAACAACATTAACTTTGGAGATAAATGGGTATATAATTTGCTTTAGTCTGTGGACTAAATTGAGTTAATGCAGAATACCTGCCTAGTTGCATGCAGGATCCTAAAGAAATGTAGAAGGACGCATTTGGCATAATAATACAGTAAAATAAAAGTACTGGTTTCTTTTGCAAAACTTGTTTGTGACCATAGTTTATGCCTATATATCGTAATTACTGCAATTACTACAAATGCAACAGTGAAATTATTGAATAGGCTATATGACAATTTCAACAATTTCCTTATGATATGCACAATTTCTAAGGAAGAGAAAAAAAAGATATGAAAGGAAGTATGTGAAGAAAAAGGTACTACAGGAAGAAAGTGAAAAGAAAAACACTTGTGAAACAAAGGTAGTTTGTAAGGAAGCAAGTACAGAAGTATGTTCAGAAATAAGAATGTAAGGAAAATGTTGTGGGATGTACAGAAGTACTACTTTAGGAAATCTGCCAAAGAAAAAAAAGGGGAAGAAAGGAAGCATGTTTGAAAGGAAGTACAGAAGGGAATGATTGTGGGAACAAATGTACAGAAGGACACATGAAACGTAATCTGCACAGAAGAAAGTAAAAGGAATGGAGTAACGAACAGGAGAAAGTATGCGAGGTAGAAAGGAAGGAAATGCAGAAAAGTGGAAAAAGATTAAAATGAGGTAAAAGCTGAGTATGTACAGAAGAAAGAAAGTGTTCTACAGAAGCAAATACTTGTGGTGGAAGAATGATTGTGGAAGAAGATCTGTGCAGAAGAAATGAAACAAAATGAATGGAGGAAGTGCAAAAGGAAATATTGTGAATTAAGAATGTTTAGAGGGGAAACGTGCACAGAAGAAAAGATTACAAAAGGAAGGAGGAGGTAGAGAAGGAAATGCATGTGGGAAAGGTAAGTACACAGAAGGAAGGAGGAGGACAGTGCGTATGGAAGCTAGTACACAGAGAAGTAATGAAAATGTAGAAAAAGTACAGAAGAGAGGCAAGTGTTTATAAGTTAGCCTAATATATACACATAGGGAAAAATGAATACAAAAAGTACTCCACAGATTTTCTGAACTACTGCTACAGGTTATGAGAGACCCCGTGTTACCTTCGGTGCTGTCGTGTGTGCTCCGTTCTGCGACTGCTGCAGCGCGACCTGTTTGGCGACGCTCTGCAGCTGCTGCGACGCGTTCTGCACGATACTGATCGGCTGCGGCTGGATCGCCGTCGCCAGCTGCAAGTTAACGTTACTGGACTCCAGCGCGATGTAGGAGGTCGGCTGCGTCGTGACAGGTCTCTGTAGTATTTTTGGGGTCGTCGTGTGGGTCGCAGCCGGCTCGGCTTGGGTCATCACCTGGGCTTTACTCACTATAACCTGCTGTACATCCACTATGGGAGAAGTGGAGGGTTTCACAGCGGTCTCAGTACCTGCCACATGGACCAATTGTTGTTTGGCTAATTGCTCGATTAACTGCTGCTGCTCCTCGGCCGATAACCCCGAGCTCTCCACGAAGCTGCCGTCGGGCTGCACGTAAATTATGGTGGTCGTCGGTGCAAGAGCGTTTAAGACGTCCCCGCTAACAGTGGTGCACTCGGCAGTCACACCTGCCTCTGCAGCGGCCTGTACATAAGACGTTATGATATTCGGATCGGTTATTACCTCACCGCTCACGATCTGCCCGATCACCTCCTGGGTAACGTTACCGTCCACAACTGTGACATCCACCGCTGACTCGCTGTGCATTAACTCGGCGAGGCCTTGATCAACGCCCCCTTCTGCGGCGGACGGCGTCTTGCTTGCGTCCTCTTGATTATTTCCCGCCTCGGCTGCGGTATGTGTCGTCTCGGGATGCGGCAGAGATCCGCTCGCGTCGAGGTTTTCCATTTCTGCTGCAGCAGATTTGGACGCCGAATTATTATCGTCTTCATTGTCCGCCATTTTGTTTATAGGAGCAAAACTTGCTAGCTGACGTAGGAATTCTCTCAAGAGCGCGAGAAGCGGCCGCTTGCTTGCAGACGACTAATGCTCGAGATGTGAGTAATATTTGCGAGACTGATTCAAAGCCCGGTAGAAAACATTTCAGACGTGAAAAAAAGTTATAATCCAGAGACGCTCGCGAAGGTAACGGTAGCCAGGCAATTGGTTTTCCCGTCCATGCCACCAATGACGATAGCACGGAGGATGGGTAACAACAAAATACGTCACTTCCGCTTTTAGCGCGCCGTAATTTCTTTTTCAGAAGGCCCCTTTACCTGGTTATTGGAAACTATTTATAATAATCTAAGGAAAGTAATCTTCTTTGGGCGTGAACACCTTCCTTTGCTTTTATTTGTTCCAAAAGTTTATAATGATATTAAATAAAAAAACTTTTTTCATATTGACTGATGAAAGATAATTTGAGTTAAAAAAGATACATTTTGGGACACATTTTAATCAGAAGTGTCCCTTTTAATGGTTAATTCCTATGACTGGTGTGTATTTTACACATTTCATAAATAAAATTAAAATTATATGATCAATTCTAGGCCTATTTCATTTAAAATACCAGTGCTTATAGATAAACTAAAATAAACTAGGCTAGCCTAATTAAAAAAAAATAGTGTGAATTCATGCAAACTGGGCTATTTGTTTCCATTGTGATGACTAAACCTTACCCTTTCTGAACATCTATGCAGTGTTGGTGGGTTTATTCAAGACTATTCGGGTAAATTGCCTATATATTGTATTACAGTAAATGTCCAGCAGGGGGCAAGAAGGGACCATTTTTGAAATCAACAAAACTACCTGAATCTTTCTTAGCAGAGGCTACATAAGAATGTCACTCAGTCAAACAGAAGAGAATTGTTATTTCAGTATTTTTATTCCACAACGCTTTATTTTATTTTATTTTAAGCTTTTTATAATGAAAAGCTGGGTGGAATTGTTTTGCATGTTGGAATACAGCAGGAAGAGTTTTATATAAAATTAGATTAGGCTTAAAGAAATCAAGGAAGGGCTGGAATCTAGTTAGGCCTCCA
>JAUMHE010000023.1:2050837-2069405 GCA_032359235.1 Enteromius mattozi
CAGCAGGAAGAGTTTTATATAAAATTAGATTAGGCTTAAAGAAATCAAGGAAGGGCTGGAATCTAGTTAGGCCTCCAGTAAACATTGTATAACATGAACTAACTCAAACAACCAGGTTTTGTAAAAAGGGGCTTCTGAAGTTTTTCAACCTTTTGAGTGCACACTTAATGTCTAAAGAAATCGATTTAGATAGTAAATTTTAAAGCATTTTACAAAGCATTTATAAAGTTTAGCATGTCGGCAATGTTCTGAAAAATGTAAAGCCGAATAAATCAAATACTTTTTAACGTATTTAAAATTAGCAAAGGATTTTAAATAATATGAGTGAACAGTAATATTTAAATTATATATTATGTCAGGTATAATATAAAATGACATTATTATTATTATTTTTATTTAACCAAATTATAGATTAGGCTATATATTATTTAGAATTTATATCAAAATATATAATTAGTCACGGGGCATGAAGTCATTGAGCCAGCTGGAAACTCAAATGAGTTTGATTAATATTAAATGTACATATATGACTGATTTATTTTACAGGCATGCTATCAAAGTGAACATTTGTCAGATATTCTAATTACCTGCCTTACTTAACGGCACAGCAGCTTGGTGATCATCACAATCTGATTAAGAAATCACTCTAAAGACAGCATGGATTTGCCACTAAGATAAATGATCTTAACTCTGATCACAGATAAAGTCCAGTTTGTCTCTCAGTCAGGCCTCTAATGGCCACCATTAGTGACATTGTGGGATTAGAAAGTACTTTACTTTAATTCAGGATTCCTCTTAGAGAGAGAGCGCCTGAAGCCTGAGCTTTCATAAGTCTGAAACAAAGAAACTGGTCCTCTTTCTATATATAAAAACAAATACCTGAATAATGAGTGCTGATTAAAACAAGGTTTAAACAACATTTTTATTTATTAAACCATGTCTAGAGCAATATAGGGAAATGTAAAAGGCTAATATGCCTGACAGGATCACTGGGTGACAGAGATGTCAGGAAAGAGGATAGAGATACAGTATATTCTGTTGCCACGTAAGCCTAGCCTTATCACCCCAGATGTCAACTAATTAATTACGCAGACACTAAGTAAATTAAATTAGGATTGAATTAACAGTGTGTATCAATAATCTGTTGACAGGCCTTGATAATAAGGGCATGGAAAGGATCAACAACCCAGATGAAATAGAGAGAGCGTGCAACATCCTTTTGGATCAGCACAAATCCTGATTGATTTCACAATTTACAGATTAGTCAGTGGGAGACCTATGTATTTTTATTCATTAGGTTTAACACTGACATTTTAATGGCTAATATTTAATTATGTACAGTTGTAAGATAATTACCATGCTTTTTTCTATCCTGTTATGTGAGGATTTTTAAATTGTAAGGCATCCAAGACTGCTAATATGAGAGAGAATGATTGTAATCCTGGGCCTTTTACATTTAAAATATCAGTGCTTATAGATAGATAGATAAATAGACAGACATATAGATAATCGTATGGGAATACATGAAAGATAAAGGGTATTAATTTAGGAGAACTATAGCCTCAGTGAGAGCACCTTATCTAGGGCTGCTTTCCTGCTCTCTCCCATATGTCTGTTATGCATCGCTCCTGCTGTTTAATCTGCCCAGATTGAGGCCTCTCAACTGTGTCGGATTACGCTCAATGACACAAAACTGTTTAGGTGACATACAAACGATTGTTACTGAGGCTCCATAGCCTGAAACACATCATTAAAAAAAAACATTAACAAATTATTCTTTGTAAATAAAACAAACATTGGCGAACTTTTTACAATAAAATATTTTTTCATATTTTTGTATAATATATGTGTGTGTGTGTGTGTGTTGAGTATATTTATTATGTATATAAAAATACATATGCATGTATATATTTAAGAAAAATGTATTATATTGGTATATTAAATATATTTAATGTAAATGATATTTAATATAAATCAGTATTTTCAGTATATACTGTATGTGTATTTACATAATACATGTACACACATAAAGATCCTCGGGACAAGATTTGAGCTCGGGATACCCATAGTGCAATAGCTCTATATGTCTGTAAAATATATTTTAAATACAGCTAAACTGATGCTGTACCTAAAATCTGCTCAAGCAAATTGATGCATTTTATGTTCTCCTTTACTTAAGATTTAATTAAAACACACTTGATGTAAAACAGGTTAGTATCGTTCATCTTTTTTTTTTTTAATAATTTGTATTACATTTTACATGTTACGAAAAAAAGCACATAAGTCTACAGTACATTAATGTATAGTTCAAACAATACTGTAGCAGGCTATTTTCATTTACAATATATACAGCAATACACTCTATTACAACTTTTTACCACTGAGAGTTTGAAGACGGGGTACTGTACAAAATATGATATGAAAAGCACTTCATTTCTGTTCTTTCAAAGCCCGGTAAGAGTTCTTGACCAATAATTTTCTGATGGCAACATTATTTAATACTGCAATTAGATCATAAATATTCAAACATTTATGGTTTTATTCAATTGAGCAATTTCGCAGACAGCACTGAGGAGGCTGCTATACTTACTCATAGAATTTTTATGAGTGGCATTTTTGTAGGCCTATATTTGAAAAGGAAAAAAAATCCATTTTATCACTGGCATGATGCTATCAAAATACTGAAAATTTCTAAATGGTTTTGACCTTGCTAATGTGAAATAAAATGCAGAGAATCAATCAAAAGTCCAGTGCTGTCATGGGATCAGTGCAGGAATATGAGGAAGATGATATTTTCACACCAAGCCTATGTTTTGTGGCATTATGAAGGGATGGATTACAGTGCATAATCTAAGAACTCTTTTCCTCTTCTTTTGCGTCTAACTGTTCGCTGGACTTCTCCTCTGTCACCGACGTCTCCATTTTGTGCTCAAGTCTCTCGGAGGAAGCCGTTCCCAGCACTTTGGCACTGTGCTCCTGTGCTTTTGCCCTGAGAACAGCAATGCTGTTCTCCCTCAGTTCCTCTTTGGACATGGGTGACTCTGTCCTCCTTTCCTCAGCCTCGGCGGCTTCATCCGGCTTGGGATTGGTCGGTTTCTGAGTGACATCTGACTTCTCATTTGATTGGACGGCAGCAGTCTCCATGGACTTCTTGTGCATCCCTGCAAAGAATGGTGGGTATTCGTGTTTAGAAAAGCAGCTGGTGGTAGGAAAACCATCTTGAACTGGAAATAGCAAGAGACAGATTTTAGATTTAGTAACAAAATAAGTCTAATCTGAGCCATGAGTGTCATGAATTGCATCAAAAATAAATGGATAAATAAAAGATGAATGCAATGTAAATTTAATATTCTTTTTATAGTCTGTTATTATAATTTAATTATGCAAGTAAATTCTTTGTTATCTATTTATTTATTTATTTTATGGTAGGAAATGAGAGGTTGTGAAATGTCATCGGTTATGTATTTATTTATTTGTTATATTTTATTTTAAAGAACAGAACGGTTGTAGCAAAACAAACAAACTCTCATAGTCAAGAGCAAAATAGAAATACACAGATAAATAACACAACTTATAAGTAATTTGTTTAATTATTTATGTAGCAACGTAAATATATAACTAAACTTTTTTCCTTTCTTTTGTTCTTTTGTTATTGTAATACAACAAATTATTGCTCCAAAAAATGCTATTTAAAACATCTCTAAGATATCTGCAGCATAAAAACACTTAAATTATCAACTGAGAACATTATTGTAAATGTAATCGAATTTCTTAATTTACAGCATGTTTAAATTCAACATAACCTTGTACTGCTTTGGCCATTTAGCTGGTTAGATATATGATGTAGATCTACTCTCCACAATGTAAATCATGCAGTGTTCATTTAACTTGTTGAAACTTGAGCAGTGCTCAGGGTGACAAGTGAAATAAAATATTTCGAGAATAAGCAAGGCTGTAAATAATCAGAGAGGACAAGATATGGAAAAGGGTTTATATGAAAACATTCTTGCCATTTAAAGAAAAACTTATCATTTATAATTAATATATATTTATGATGATGGTGAAGAAAGATCAATTTATTCATTAAATAATAATAATAAAAAATAATAATCAATCTTAATATCTTCTGGCATACCTAGAAGCCAGGGAGCACAGGAGTCCATGATGCCATCTTTAGCAGACTTCAGTATGGACTCGGGCAGAGGGATGGAGTGACGCACCATGGCACCGTAGAGCCCATATTCAGCCATCACGCTGCTACGACCCCAACACTTCTCCCGCTTTCTCCACTTGGCCCTCCGGTTCTGGAACCACACCTGTCCACAATGAAATGTGATTTGGATATTGGTAAAGATTGGTAAAGATGATTCACTTTCATAAAGAAAAAACGCAGTGAGGAGAGTGTGGCTGTCTAACATAATCACACAGGTTTGAAACAACATAAAAATTGGGTAAATAATGGCATAATTTTCAGTTTTGGATGAAGTAATGCTTTTAATTAGTCTGGGAAAGATAATCAAACCAACAGTTGGCAACTTGCAAATACAGAGCCCATAACAAATATGTTACCCTGGACCACAAACCAGTCATAGATAACACTGGGATATTTGTAGCAATAGCCAACAATATATAGATCAATATTAGGCCTATTGATTTTTCTTTTATGGCAAAAATCGTCATCTTGCATTAAGATATTTTGTAAATTTCCTAACTCATTTTTTATTTAGTAATATGCATTACTGAGGACTTAATTTGGACAACTTTAAAGGTTATTTAGATTTTTTTTTGCACTCTTAGATTCATGATTTTCAAATAGTTGAATCTCGGCCAAACGCTGTCCTAACAAACCGTACATCAGTGGAAAGCTTATTTATTCAAAGAACTGACCTTTATGACTGGTCCAGGGTCACATAGCTAAGTAATTTACATCTTATCAATGTGTGCCAATAAAAAAATACTCTTTTTTTATTCTTAACCAATTATGTCTCAAAGCTGACTGTCGCCTCTCATTGGCTCGTTGGAGTCATATGCAGTCCTGTCCTAATATCGAGCAAACAGTTTAAGCAGGCAGCCTGCGGTTGGGTTCTGTCCTGACGCGGCGCCTCTCAGCGCTTAACCAGCACTTGCCCTTCTCTAATTCTAGCTGCTAGCAGAGATGACGGATGAGAGGAGGAGGAGGGGCTCCCGGGTCCAGAGAGGCCAGACATTGGATAAGAAATTATCAAAACCATTTTCCAATCTTTTCTGGTAATGCCGATGATGATAGCCCTCATTTCATGCAAGATACTTTTTGAGGAGAAATTGGTTATCGGGCGCTCAAAAGAAAGCGGGTGAAGACAGCGATGAGAGACGACCCCAAGGGCACGCACAAGCTGATTGAAAAATAAGTTAATTTCGAGCCCAATCGATGGTGGACAGGCGGGCAAATATCACGGGAAATTAAACGAGCAGGACCCAGGAGAGCAACGCCATTGACCCGTGCTAATAAATTCAATGTAGTTATTTCATTTGAACTCCCCACATCTCGCCACATCCCTTCCCCTGGAACACGGCAAGCTTTTCTCATTTAACTAATTACACTCGATGAGAAAATTAGATGTTAATTTTACTTCGGATTGAAATAGAATTATTTATTTATTTCCTTATTATGTATTCACCGAGAGGCACCGTAATGAGAAGGAAATTAAAAGGCGTGCCAGCAGATGGATGGTTCAGGTCACACAGTAATCTTCTTCCGCCTTGATTGCTTGATTAGGTCGTTAGTGCCTCTCTCTCTCTCTCTCACACACACACACACACACACACACACAAACTCAGAGAGCAAATTGTTTCACATCCAACTGAGGCTGATGAGATATTATCTGTCCGAGATGCTGCACTTGATCGATCCAGTCAGTGTGTGGATTGTACAATGCCTTTTAAAAAATGATTTATATTTTTTTATTAAACATCTTCCAGATTTTTACATAAAATATTAAAAACAATTTCTAGGCGCTTTAGATTTGTCTCGCAGTGCAAATTTGTAATTTGGCACGACTAGGCCTATAGATGATCTGTTATCTAAGACAAAGTTATTGGGAATAAGCTATGCAGGCTATATTTAGCTATAATAAAGACAAAGGCCTACGTGATGTTATTTTAATAGGCTACGTTAAAGACTGAAAATCGATAATTTTGTGATTACTCAAACGTTTGATAGCATTGTTGAAACATATTCTTACGTATGAAAAAAAATAATAATTTGGGCCTATCTAAAAATCCATGAACACGGACTGATAAGAGGGCTCTAATAAATCACATCTCATACCCTATACGCCTGATATTTAGCTTCTCCAGCTGACATCAAGAAAATAAGGACTAACCATTACACCACAAACCAATTAATCCACGCAACATACAACACAGGGTCACTGCAAACGAAAAGATAGGCTACTTCACCATTTTCATTTATCTTCAGATCACCACACTGACCCTTGAGAACCCTTAGACTCTGACCTTTCTAAGCTCATTTCTCTGAAGAACCACCAAGTTCCGACATCAACAAAGTATAGAGGAAAGGTTTTGAGGCACTGTAAAGTTTCTTAGGCTATCCGAGCATATCTGAGGCACTGAGAGGTTCTCCGAAGGCATCTCAACTGGTGCTTCATTTTTACATTGTGTATAAGAGGCAGGATTGGGCTCCGGTTTGGCACATTTTTTTCCTCTGTCATATTATATTAACCCAAACTGGATGTTTTATTGCATTCTTAAAAAATTGTTTTAGTCATTTTTAGTTTAAATAGGCCTATTCAATTGTAAATTATGTAAAACAACATACTGACTGGCTAGTTGTTCATTAGATATAAAAACAGAAAACGCTCCGAAGCATTTTCCTTAAAAAAACAAAACAAAAAACAAGGAAAAAGACAGAAAAGCTGACGCAATTCGAGGAATATAAGACGGCAAGACTTCATGTAAAAGCAAAATACAATAGGCTAATATTAAATTATAAAAAAAAAATATAATAACTATTTTAACATTTATTTTGTAAGGCTACAACAGTAACAACAAATAGACTAGGCCTACTCGTCAAATCTCCAGAAAAGAGGGATCACTGAATGCAGGAACATACCACCAAATAATTCGTTTAGGCTTTTTATTTAATAGGCTAAATAAATAAGAGCGGTCGAAGAGAGCACACTGTCGTTCTCATTTAATTCAAAAGGTGGGTGTAAATAGTTTTACCTGTATTCTGTCCTCGGGCAGCTCGGTCTTCATGGCCAGCATTTCTCTGGCGTACACATCCGGATAATGAGCCTCGTTAAATGCCTTCTCCAGTTCTTCCAGCTGGTAAGATGTAAATATTGTTCTACCAAAAAAAAATGAACATTCAGTTGTTTTAGGAAATCAGCAGGCTATTAGAAACACCAGGCATAAATCGTGTTGACCATCCGCAAATATCGACTACATTCTTTTAGGATCTAAAATATAAATACAATTTTGCGTGTATTTCTTTTATTCTTATTTTATTTCATTTATTCTAATTATTTCAATAGTAATTTTATTACAAATGCTGAAATATTACATATTGCGGTATTAAATTTAGTCTAATGTAGCAATATGTCTATTTCTAAATTTAATTTAACCAATTTTTATATAGCCTACAATACAATCCAAATGCCTATTAAAATATAACAATAAAAAAAATACAAATTAGCACGAAAAATATCCATAATTAGCTCTTTTAAAAAAGGGACAAGGATCTTGGACATCCTTACCGCAGTTCGTCTGTTCCTCAAAATCTTATTTTCCAGTTGATTTCAAATTGGCCATGATTGCCAAACAATCGAGGCAGTACTTCAAAAAGACTAGAATAATTTTACGCGTTTGTTGTTCCTTTCGTTAACATTAATTTTAGTATCGTACCTGTGTCGTCTCTTTTTTCTCTTCTTGCTCTGGCTCAGTGAAGATTTTGAGATTTTCCTTTCACTTGAAGAGACATCCTCTGAATCTGTAACATCGGGGGAAATGTTATTCAAAACGCGAAATATATGTTTTGCAACTCTTTTCATTTTTTAAAAAGCAAATTTTTGATGATAATAATTATGTAGCGTTCGGAGGATAATTATAACAGTTTATCATAAATAGACTAATGCTATTTAAATAAAACAGGCAACAGGTTGGAGGCCTTTTTTAATCACATTTCCATCTTGATAATATAAGAATATTAGGCTATAACAGGTGTTTATTAAGGCCTTCTCCCCCTCGGCTAACAAAAACGACAGTGCACTAAAACAAAGAGGAATTGAATTTCGATTTTGAAGAAATTGAAACATGAATTTTTCTGGCCTGTGTACCTGAGCTGGCGGACTGGTTCGTTTCCAGCGGTCCCACTGTTCTGTTTAGCGGCTGCAGATGGACGTTTTGCGCGTCTGACAGCACCTCAAGAAACGCCGGCTGGCTGTAGAACGATGGAATACCTCCAGGGCCAATTAATCCCATCCCGACCCCAACACCAACCCCAACCCCAACCCCAACCCCAACACCAGCTGGACCGAGCATCGACCTGCTGGCTAGAAGGTGCGCCCCGGCAGGGAACGAGTCCAGTGTGCTCCGCGGAGCCGAGGACGGCTCTTTATTTAGTCCGAGGATCTCCTGGATGCCGAAGCCAGTGCATTTGGGCGGATGTGTGCTGCTGCTCTTTGACAGACGTGGATTGTTATTTCCCCCGTTCTCAGCGGCACACACTGATTTTGATTTGTTCAAACTTTCCGACAAAACAGCCCCATCCTTTCCTGTCATGGTGCCTCTGAGACTATTCCCTTCTTCACATACGAGTCGGTCCCTTGTGCACAGGCATCCACGGCGCAATACGCATGATCCCTCTAGAAATTCTCCTTTTATCCAACAGGTCCATCCCAACAAGGGTCAAAACTCAACAGCCAATCAGCGGAGAGTAAGCGATTTAGAATTCCAGAGGATACAGGATGTTGCTCTCACTGTTTTTTATGCATCACGTCATTTCATTCACATCACATTTTGCTTACAATTATGTGTTAATCAGACATTTAACCAGAATTAGCAAATAAAACGAGATCACTTCGTAATTAAATTTCGAATTAAAGGTAGGCTTCTCAATTTAAGTAATAATAAGTCTAACAATAGTAATAATAATAATAATAATAATCGTTGATACTATTTTTTAGCGTGATATAAAAGACTTCAAGAATCATTTTTTTGCGTGCATGTATACATGGAAAAATAAAGGAAAATATCTGAAATAGAAAAGGTCATCTGGAACCATACAGCACGCATGTAATGTCGTCAATACAGAACATATATGCAAAATTATCAGGGACTATCTCCTGATGCACCAAAAAAAGTGCACAATTTAGTCACAAATTAGGCATTTTATAAATAATCTTTCTGATAAAACCAACAACAAATAATTAACGTCTGTCACTGAAATAGATTGCTTAGCTAATTTCTGTTGGATGTTGAAGGATTCAAAACCTGTAATGATTTATAGGCTAATACTTATATTTCTCTTCTGCAAAAGCTGAAACGGTTTTAAGCTTGAGATAAAAGGCTTAAATCGATCATAAGTCCAAATATAAATGGGTCATGTGTCTGAGATCATAAAAAAGAAAACACGTGTCAAATTCTAAAAATATTTACAAATGATTTTGACAACGTTTATAAGTGGCATTCCGTTTGATCTCTTTATACTAAAAAAGGGGAAAATATTCAATATTGAATTTTCAAATTATAATAATTATAAAATTATTGAAAGACCAAATTGCTTATTATTTTAAGATTTAGTGGCAAAATTTTCAATTCAATTTTCAAGAGTTGAATTAGTAATTTTTTTAATTTTCAGCTTTTTAATTAGACCCCCCTCCCTCTCCAAATAAATAGATAAAATAACAAATAAATAAAAACGAAAACGGGTGTATTTGTCAAAATCACATTCTTATAAGGAAATCAGCTTAATATAAAGCATGTTAAGCATGCCTACATTTGAATATTAAATTGATTTTTAATTAATCTTGGTCAACTGGAAGCAGAGGGCCATTACGAAACGTGGGTGTCCAATTTGATTTGTTTACAGAAATACAAAGAGTTTTTTATATGTTTAATTTAAAAGGATAATGGTAATTTATGGGGGGGAAAGTAGGTTAGTAGTATGTAGGCTATTTTATGTTATTCTTGCACTTTCAGAAGAACTGTTGCATTCAAAACATAGTTGAACCCATTTGAACAGACTGCAAAACATAGCTTATACTAATTACATCCAAGTTTCTTTAATACACCGAGGTCTAATCAGCTATTACTAAATTACAGTGGGATTTTGATTCGTTTTGCAGATAATTTGTGGCACAATTTGGACATCTGGACAGATAATTACTGGGAGATAATTTATGGAAATGAGCAGCGAGCCGTTGATGGAGACAGAGATAACACCAATCTTATCAAAGTGCCATGTGCTGATGCATAAATAAACGTCATGATTCATACGACACCAGCGCTAACGTCAGACCCGTGCGCGCGCTCCCGCGAGACACACGCAGCGCCCGACCTGTGGCTTTTCTGGCTAATTAACAGCTACTACACCTAACGCTTGGAGGTGTTTTATCGTGCTGAAGTGCCCTGATAATATCCATACCCCCAGTTTTACTAATAAAGGTGCACCGTAATCCTGTTTGAACAGCTTAAAACACAGAAAAACCATGTGATTTGTGGCCTTATGGGACATTATTCAATTACCCATCCATGCTAATTCTTTGTTGGCCTGGCTCCACGGTAATTACATGAGATGATCATCAAAACTGGCAGCCGCACAAAAGTAAAGTTTAATCACATATAGGAATATAGCAAACGACTGATCTGCAAATTGAGACAACAAACGCGTAAGCAGCGCGAGAGAATAAAACTTCACGCAAGAGTTTCCGGCCGCGTCGCCTCAAAGCATTAAACCTCGCGCTGCCGAGCAAAATATTACCGCTGCAATTACATAGGCACCAGTTGAAACTAATTAGAAGCCATTAAGTGGAAATTTCATTAAGGGTAATGAAGAAATCAATGTTATCAAGATATGCTAATGACACATCACCCGGTCTAGATAAACCCATCTATTCACAAGGCTCGCGCTCTGTCAAAGCAGCCTGTCAATTACAAACTGCTTCCTGCCCTCTCATAGCCACGCTTCTGCTGTAATCTGTGCAGGGCTTTGTTGTTTATTGTGAGAGGGGAAAAAAACCCCACTCTCCCTCCACAGCTTTTAATAATCCATCTACATATGAAAATGACTGCATCCTGATTTACATGCATAAGAGGACAAACTAATAAGGCTGTAGATTAAGGAAAGATTTAGTTCAGTCATTCGTGTAGATTGGGTGGCCTATCAAAGACTGGAAGATCTGATGGTGGCAGATTAAAAGGCAAACAGCTGTTGCAAAATGTGTCCCCTCCCCACCACCACCACCCTCTCTGAACATTCAGTCTCTCGCGGGCCTATTGCCTACTTATTTTAAGTGAAACCAGCCATACGAACGCAAAGCAAGCAGTTGAGATACTGAAAAAGCGTTTGGGATAGTCGAACAGATGGATGGCAAATTACACCGCTGCCTTGACCTCTACGAAAAATATGTGACGCAACCCTTGTGTACTTTTTCAAAGCTGCTAAAATGAGAGTTTGTCCAAACTTGTAACAATTGCAGTATAATGTGATGAATACAAATAAAGACCTCTCTTATATTGAAATGCTCGACTGCTATTTGTCTTTCGGAAGAACTTTCGCTGCTGGAAGGTCACCACAAGGTAATGAGCTTTGGGATGGGGCTGTATTATAGGGACATTGTATTGCATTAGTCCGGCCCCTACACAGATTGCCGGTGCTTGATCTTCTCATACCAGGCAATCTAAATGAAGAATCGCTTGTGCTCTTCTGGTCATAATTCTGCATTTGCAATGTATTGGAAGTGATGAATTGTTTTTAATGTTGCATTTTGTTTTTGTACACCAAGCACACACACACACACAGAGTCTACAGCAGCATACAGGAGTGTCTCCGAACTAAACCCCCACTCAAGTTCCCCTTCATTCACAACCTCTGATATTATACTCAATATTGTTTAGCATTAATTGTATAAATGTGATCTTTATTATGATCATTCAATCGTTCATTTTTAACATAAAAACAATCAATCCTGTGCCTAAAGATAGTTACTGCGTCCCCTCACTTTTAGTGACATGTTATACGTTTTATAACATTTTACTTTCCATAAAAATATTAAGCAGTACAACTATTTTCATCATCTAAAAAAAAAAAGGATCATGTGACACTGAAGACTCGAAATATATTTACATAAAAATCAAAGTTGTAAGAATATTTTACAACATACTACTGTATCTTTAATCAGCATAAAAGTCTTCCTTCAAATACATTAAAAATCCTTTGAAAGGAAAGCTACGTTTAAAGAAATATTCCAGGTTCAGTACAAGTTAAGCTCAACCGAGAGCACTTACCATCCCTCCTTTTCTTCAAAAACAAAACGTGCAGCGAGGCACTTAATAGAAGTGAATGGGGGAATTACATAATTAAATAACATTAAAATACTCACTGTTTCAATAGTAAAACCACAAGCCGCGTACAATATGATAATTTTAGTGTATAGACAAAAATCACTTACTGATATACTAACAAGTTACCCAATTTTACAACTTTGGTGCCATAAAAATACAATGCCATAAATCCTAAAGCAACTGTAAAAATGCCAAGCTTTACCTAAAGGATCACTGTAGGTGCTTTTATACAATTAGAAGCTTTACATTTCCATTTTTATTTCCTCCAAAGGTTGGCCTCATTCACTTCCAATGCATCAGCGTATTTTTTCTTGTATGGAACCCAGAATGTTCTTTTAACAAAGCAAAATCAAATGTTTTTCAAAGTTAAGAAACCTGTGCTGAATTAAACTGAAGTGCCTGTGAGGTGTTTTAAAGTTACTGCGAAGGCTACTGGGAATCTCCTTTTCCTGAGACTAAGTATTTTCTGAGTGGATACTGAGGACAGCAGTCTGATAATGGCAAACACCTTGTGCTGAGTAGGTGAAAAAAAAAAGGAAACTGTAGAGTTCTCTCCCTCACGAACCGCTAAGAGCCTGATGACCCCCTGATGCAGAGAGAGTTTGCTAGCTCCAGTTTTCTCATACAGCTCCCACAATAGCGTGTTTGGAAGCTGCCTGCTGGTATTGCTTAATTAGGCGAGGAGTTGATTAATTTGCACTAATTGACAGCTAATTAAAGGCCTCAGGGCACATCGGATTGACGTTTGTTAGGGCAGCAAGGCCCGTCGAGGTCAGGGCAACGGGTTGTTTATGGCTGTGCTGGTGTTTCTGGAGACAGACCCTCTGTGGGGAATGACCCTCATCTTAAGGAGGATGTCTGGACAGGACCTATGACAGGCCATGAACCGCAGCTTCTGTGATGTCAGTTTACTGACCGGTCCGCTCACAACAGTCACTGCACATCACTACTGTCACAATGTATGAGGGCAACAAAGTGTAACAGACGCAATTGTACAGAACCAACAAGTGCAAAGTTCTGTCAAACTTCATGAGGTCCAGGAATTAGACTATTAATAGATCAACAACAGGACAGAGAGCGTATACACTCATACAGCTAGTATGAGAGATTGCTTGCCAAAAGAAAAAGCTGAGAATAGTCAACTTCACTTCAATTAATACAGACAAACCTGAACACAGAAAGAATTTTTTTATTCAATATTTAGTATAACACTTTTTTTTGGTGTCCTAGTTACATCTGTTGACAGTAATAACAGTAAATTATGCATAATTGACCCTTCGCAAAGACATGCCCCCCCTTAGTTGTTGACAAGCCATGCTACTCTAATGTCACGTTTTCACGCAGTGAATAATACCTAAGTTGTTAATGAAATATTAAAAATAAATAAAATATTTATTTTACAATCTTAGTGTCCTTTAAGCAAATATATTAAGTGAAAGATGTTCAGATAACAAATAAGTTTGGGAATCCATACATTACATGTACTGTAAATAAGAAATAATGTGAAGTTTAATTTGTATATAATAATATGTATTTTAAAATTGTGCGTTCTTTGAGTGATTGTCCACGAAACTGGAAGACTTTCTGAATGTATACAAGCGATTTTTTAGAGGAATTAGGGAGAATCAATCAATTATGACTAATTTATTGCTATCATGTGATAATATGTAATCATATCATCAGAAAAGTAACTGATTACAAGTGTTTTAAAATGTTATTTATTCTAATTACAAATACAAAGTAAAACAATTGTCTCTTAAAGCATGAAATAAAAATAAATCATCAAAAGATATTTTACTTCAACTGTGGAAAGACGTCAATACACAGTTAAGTTCACAGAAACTAATTTAACATTACTCTCTTGCCTGATGTGTCTGTCTGACAAAATGGCAGATTCATTCATTATGATTGGTCAGATCACCTGTCAATCAAGCTCCCTGTGAAGGGTCATTTACATGCAACCTTAAACCTAACCCTACAGTAGGTACATGTTGTTAATAATACTAGGTACAAGTTGTTTGCTCATACTAGTTCATTGCTTTTTTTTTCCAGCATTGTGGAATTTGGATTGTCCCTCAAAAATTCTCTTTATTTTCATATTTCCCATTGATTTCATCATCATTGTTCACAGAGCAAATGGTACAAAAATCACAAGTTTTGAACCATTCTGATTAAGATTTTTGGTCAAAAGTGACTGAAGAGCACCACAGGGCTAAACAAAGAAGCTTGTTTAGACAGTCAAAAAAACAAAAAAAAAGAGGGCAATCTGGGTCTTCCAGAGTGGGATTAGACACCAGCAGTAGCTTTACAGGGTCTAACTGCAGCTTCCTCATTCCGTGTGAATCAGAAAGACAATTAGGGGCTTATTAGGCACTGAGGGAGAGGCGTACCTCTAAGAATTGGTGGGAGCAGGAGCGAACACTCGCCAACCGCAGCCGAACCAAAGCCTCTACGACATCTCCAGCCGAGAACAGTCCTGGCCACTGTCTCACCTAATTACGCTCGCCAGAGCGTTCTTTGTTTGCCATTCAGCATGCCTGTCTGATTCCCTTTTCTCCCGGACCGTTTGCGCCAATGTCCCTGGAAGTGTGCTAATTAGAGAAGAAATGGCCCTAGTAATTATGTCAACTCTTGTTAACAAGGATGACAATGAGCAATATTATTTTTACGCAATGTTTTGTGCTGGGGGCCTTCAAAACTTCCAATTCCCATTAAATGGCAAAAATGGCCTTGCACTGGTGTGGAAGCACTCTCATGTCAAAGCCTTTTACATGTCCGGAGCAAAAGAGGGACGTTAATGGAGCAGTCGATGGAGTGGCACAGGCATGAAGTTATTGCCCTAATTAAAAGTTTGAATGCTACTTCATGAACTCCCTCATTGTTTCATGGAAGCTACTTTTAGGAAACGTCACTGGACGGCCAGGAGGAAGCAAGGCTGATGCCAAAAGTGTCTTGAATGTTGAAAACAAAACCAAAAATAATCTAGGAGGGGCATGTAGACAAGAGCACAACCAATTGTTCTTTATTTAAACAACACTGCTTTTTTATTAAAACAACTGAAGTTGTATTAAACCGTAGAGTAAAAATTAAATACATTTATGAACATTTATTGAAAAGCACACCACTGTAATACCCTTTCTACTCAGCACCCGTCATTTAAACATATATACAAAAACAATGTGGTGTTATGATGTTTTGACCCCAAATCAATCGAATATTAGTGAAAGCGTTTAGCGCATCATGCTACTGTTTACTGCCTTACAAGCTCACAATCAGCTGGCAGCTGACCTCACAGGTCATCCATCACCATCTGGCTCACTTTTTGGGTCTCTCCAAGATGTTGAGGAATTTCCCTCTAGTCATTTCTCGAGCTGGAAAAGGAAAAATGTCAATGGGTTATTATAATATCAAAGACAGTCTCCAAACCTTGTCAGACACAGATGAAGTAACTTTCCACTGTATATTTTAATCAGGGAGTAAATATAATGCACATCATTAAAGTTTTTCTAATGAACTCATTTTTTCATCTTCATTTTCGAACATCTACACAATCTACGGGACGCTGCTGGTCGTTTAGAAATGAAGGTGAAACGGCTATGACCCCTCCTGTGGTCAGGCTGACACAAGCAGTGATGAGCTGCTGGGTGTGTTTTTCAGACGGGGAGTGATGGGTGTGAGGGACAGGGTACGCCATGGTGTTGGGCAGCAGCTAATGAAATAATATGGCAGATTGTAATTTAGATGAGCTGCCCTGTGTGGCATCTTAATGACAGGCGCAGGTGTCAGTGGATTCACCTTCAGCTGTCTATCACTGGATTAAACATGATGCTACCTAAATTCAGATTCAGTTTTATAAAGTTCATTTTGTCTTTTCAAATATTTTGACTGAAAATTAAAAAAGCTGGATTTTAAAAGTCGAAGAATTTAGCAAATCAAGATATAAGGTGATAAAACTGAACAAAAACGGGTCTGGGCTCGGAATTTGTTTTTAGATTTTTGAAATAAATTTCTTATGCTCACCAAGACTGAATTTAATTGATGAAAAACAAAGTAAAAGCAGTAATATTGTAATTTCTTCTATATTACTTTCTATATTTTAAAATGTAATTTACTCCTGCAATAGCAAAGCTTAAATTTCAGTAGCTATTACTCTTCATATGTCTTCAGTGTCATATGATCCTTCAAGAAATTCGTTTTTTTCACTATCATAAATGTGCTACTTAATATTTTTATAGAAACCATAATACATTTTTTGAGAATTGTTTTTTATCAATAGACAATTCAAAATAATAGATTTGTTTTTAATTTAAGTCTTTTTGTAAATGCCTTTACTGTCCCTTTGTAATGCAATTTAATGCAGGATTGCTGAAAAAAGCATGTTTAGTTTCAAAAGAGAAAAACAAAAAAAAAACGTACTGACCCTACAATAGAAATTATATTTTAAATTACGTCTAATGTATATCAATGTTTAAAATATTTGTATTTTATTCTTATTTATATTAAGATATTTTAATATAGACATAATATTTTAATACTGTTTTTAATTTACTTTATATTCATCACACACATTTTAAATATTAATATTAACTATGTGTTAAATCAAGCTCAACTAAGAAAAACTAAGCAGAACATGCCCACCAAAACTGAATGATATAATACATTAAAATGCACTGTATATGAATTAACAAATAGAAAAATACCCAAAACAATATTTTGGGGAAAATTCACAGCAATGGAGAGCAGTTTGATTATTTCTATTTTTAGTGGCATAGGTTCAAAGAGCAGGTGCATGAACACTTGACTCCTGACTGTCAGATCCCTGAGAAAGCTAGTAAAGCCTGAAATGCATCCTAATCTTAAGTGTATTAATACAACAGATATCACCATAATAAGTGAAACACTTAAGTAATGAGAAGGCATTATAAGATAATACAGTCATTAAGCATTCACACTGCAGTCTCAATGTGAAAGATTAGTGCCTTAAGTGCTTTCCATAAGTAAATGTGTGTCTTAATCCCAGGTTTAATGTCAATGATAGGGCAGCTAACGCTTTGTTAAATGGGCCACTGGTTTCTGGAGAGGTCCACAAACGGGGAAAGAGCTTCGTCATAGATGAACTAACAACCCCACTCTAACTCTTACTACCCCTCTCCCAATCTCCCTCACATTTTCTGTCCAAAACAATACAGGAGTCTGTCTGGCTAAGCATTCTCCCATGAGACCCCTTCACCAGAGTGCACCCCTCTGATCCACTCATTAATTAGATTTCCATTTATCCACAATTCCCGTCAGAGCAGAAGGGAAATGATTTGCATTGAGTGAGTTAGATTAAAAAGGGGAGTGTAGAGGGTCCTGCCAGCTAGCCTCGCTCAAACACACACACACAGAGAGAGAGAGAGAGAGAGACAAGTATGAGCATTTATACACACGCACAAAGCTGGTGCTGTCACTGGACGGGGCAGATCAATACTGATTAGCAGGAGTTAGAGATTTGTTTAGTTGATTAGAAAGGTCAATTACTAATTCTGTACTTAGTTAATCAGCAGCTTGTTGCCAGTGACATCCATACTAAATGGCATATTATGGATTCCAGAGGCCATATTATCTTCTTGATGTTGTATGTACACTCATTAATATTTGAATGAAGCAAATATGCTTCATGACGAGATAATAGGCAAAATAACGGTAACACAGGTGAGCTGATATAGGAGCAGAATTAAAGTGTTACAAACTCTAATGTAATGTTTGGTTGCTTTAAATAAGGATTTCTTAATATATATTAAAAATATTTAGATATTTTTATTAAATGATAAATATATACAAATCTATACACATGTAAATATATATATATATGTATATATATCTGTATGTAGAATTGTACATTAAATGTTATATACTGTTATATACTGTAATATAATAATATTGTAGGCCTATAATATGTAATACACAACTTTACAGCTACTTAATTATATTAATATACAACACACACACACACACACACACA
>JAUMHE010000023.1:2071535-2082978 GCA_032359235.1 Enteromius mattozi
TTCTTTTTTTTTTTGTCCCGGTGACCTCATATGAGTACATTTATGAAATCAGCATCCTGTTTTGTAACAGAAAGTCATATTTTGATTTGAATTTCCTGAGAAGATTTATGACACACAATTTAAAAATTAGACAGATTTGATTTAAATCATTACAAAATACCAAGGAGTGAATGTGCTCTGTACAGGACATCCAGATTCAAAACTGTGACATGTAAAGTCTCAGAGAAATTCACTAAAATATAATGTCCTCATATGAGGACACAGGGTCTTAAAAGGATAAGAAACTAAATCTTAGTGACCCCAAGACTGTTATTTAATATTTTTAATATTATAATATTAAGTAAATGTTTTATATAAGCAAAAATGCACTTGATGCCTATTGTAAATGAAGTCACAATTAAATAGGCTGCAATGACAGCTTTGTAAAGATGTCCTTTAGGCATGGTTATATTTAAGTGAAATGGCCACTCCTCCTTTATTATTATGTGTAAATGTATGTATTATTGTTATGTTCAGAATACTTTACACCTGAGCTGGGATTACTGCATCTTTTCTTAACTTAAAAGCTGAACTCTGTACATTTTTGCAACTCCCAAACACATCTCCTATAGACTCACCAAGCCCTTAACCAAAGCAATTACCTCTGAAATTTGATTAATTAGAGAGATGGTATTTGGGTCTCAGTAGGTAGGCTAGATCTGCTGTTGCTGCATCCAGTTCCCAATCATGATGCTGATGGTGATGCTGGGGATGAGTAGGAGGAGGGGGGATCACCATAGCAATAGTGACGTCATCCCCCTTGCTCTAATTGGAGGAAACCCCGTGGCTACAAGTCAGAGTCTACGGGGCAACCGAACGCATTCGAATCGGCCCGCCCCCATTCCCCGCGCTAATCAGCTATTGGATGATCATTTGAAGTATAGCGAGTGACAGGAAGGGAGCGCGGCATCTGATTGGCTGACAGGCGGGATTAGCGACGTCTTACGGTAACACTTTCGATTGTCTTCCTCTACTACGTTTTTTTCCTAACCATCCAAGCTCAAAGGCTATCAATCCGGTGGAGTCAGCTATTGATCGAGAGGTGAGATGCAGTCTAATATATTTTAGCTTTGAAGTTTTATGCTTATTTATCGTGCAAGCTTATATTCTTATATATACAATTTTTATTGTTTCAATGGACGGCGTAATCGGTAAAACCGCGCTGCCTCGGATGATAGGCAGGAGGGGCTGCCAAACTGCGTCCATATCGATCAGGAAAAAGGCTTGATTTGCTTATTACAATGTAGTAAACGTTTATTTACCTTTTATATAGGACGCTTGTATACTTTTTTATATATATTTGTTGTCTAAAATAATAACACGTATTGGATAAGACGAGACCCATCGTTGGCGGGTCGTCAGATTGCTACCATTTCTTTTTTTTAAATATAACGTTATATTTTAAAAAAATTATATAGCTGTACTTTGATCTAGATCTGAACTAAAACGTGTTTATTATGTGGTAATATGCATATCTGACTGCTGAGATTGTCAAATTAACGCTTTGTATAGAGAGCCAGTAACCTCATTGCTACGGAAATCAGGCTGGATTTCATTGATTCGTATCGATCCGTAAGATTTTGATCGGTGTATTGAACGGCAATGTTGTATTTTGTGTGTTCATGATGATGTTAAAACAGTGGGTCCACTTTTAAGATATGCACATTTTAGTGAACAGGGCAGGGCTGTACGGATCACACTGACACAGATGTGCAGCACACACACCCTTGTCCGTGTCTCTAAACCTAGACTTACGTTACCTAACGTTACCTAGACAACATCTGTCGGAACGCGCCCTAAAACGCTGTTTTGGTAACGTTTGGTAAGGTTTTAAGACGAATTGTAGGTTAGTACCTGTGTAGAGAATGAAAGTGTAAGATTCACACGGAAGGGCTTCTCGTAGGGATTATGAGTCATTTTAGCGATTCGAATCTTTTGAATCATTTACCAAAAAGATTTGTTCACCGATTGGTTCAGTGACTCTTTCTATTCGTTACGCCAGTAGGTGGCGACAAATTTGTTTTTTGATATGAGCGATTCATTTATTTATTCATTCAGTAACGAGATATCCCAGTTTATTCAGTCAAAACATTTTTAAAACCAGTCTTTGAAGTCATAAAATAGTCACACACTTCAAAAGAAAGAGTCGTCAATGTATGGTATTGAATAGGATGATTGGGTCGCATAAATGATTTGTGACCATTATTCTCTAATCAATATATGGAGTTTGACTGTCATTATCTTCCTCTCAGCCTCTTCAGGGATTAATCAGCGGTTCATTCCCCTCCATTGATCAGTCGAGTGTCCCATAGACCTAGAAACACTCACAGACTTAAAGAAACGCAGCAGGATGGACAGAACAGAGCTCATCCAGAAGGCGAAGCTGGCCGAGCAGGCCGAGCGCTATGATGATATGGCGACCTGTATGAAGTCGGTGACCGAAGCTGGGTCCGAGCTGTCTAACGAGGAGAGAAACCTGCTATCTGTCGCCTATAAGAATGTGGTGGGCGCCCGGAGGTCTGCCTGGAGGGTCATCTCCAGCATCGAGCAGAAGACTGAAGGAAACGACAAGAAACTGCAGATGGTGAAGGAATACCGAGAGAAAGTGGAGTCTGAACTGCGGGAAATCTGCAACGATGTGTTGGTGAGTTTACACGTTCATTCAGTGTAATAGAATAGTGTAAAATATTTAAGCTCAAATATTAGCAATGGATGAACAATACCAGTCACAAATAAGAACAGAAATGTCTCTGTGACAGGGCTGCACAGTTAATTGAAATAAAGCCAAAACTGTGACTTAGTGAGATTTATCAATGAATTAAATAAATACATGACTTGCATGTTTTAGAGTGAAGTATGGCTCTGTGTTTATTTACACACATCAGCTCAATGGGTGGTGTTTACAGCAGGAAAAAAACCATACAAACTCGTCTCTACATGTGCTGTCTGTTTGTGTCACTTATACTGTGCATTTGGGAACGCAATGTGCCATCTTCCCAAATAGACTAATATTTGGCAAGTGCTTGTAAGACGGCTGTCATGAGCAAAAGAGAGGCTTCAAGGGCTTCCAAAGGCTTCTGGCAGTCTTTTGCCAGAATGCCAACGTAATGGTTTAATACAAAAAAGGATACATGCATACATTAAAAACATAAATAAATAATAATTAAATTAATTAATGAATTATTACCACATTTTTTCAGCCATATTGTGCAGCCCTATACAATAAACTTGGATTTTTAAAAAAATTATATTTTGACAAATTGCAATTAAATATTTCCCCCAAAGTCTGTAAGACAAATTAACCCAAATGCAAATGAACATAACATTTTGGTTTGTTTAAATGTACAATTGGAGTACATTTCAGTGGTCTTTTGCTGAATTAATCACATTTTGAATATAAGCACAGCTACGATTTGCCCATATTCATATGTATGTGTCATGTTAGTATGTGTTCACCACGTGTGTGTGTTACACATAACATGGTAGAGGATATGTCCTCTTTTCTGATGGAACAGCAGCCCAGTTTTGGCTCTCGCTGGAGACGAGGGTGTCTATATTAAGGGGAGCATGCACAGTCTTGCACAAGGACAGTCACCGTCTCATTATTTTTATATCTAGAATATGTAGTGATGAGTCCATTTTGAAGCCGTGCAGTTTGTATTCAACAGCGTTATGTAAAGCAAACCTCCCGTGATCTAATTGGTATGATGTAAAAAGAGAAGTGTTTCCCGATAGACACTTTCCACAGAAGGAAGTGTTTGTTTATATAATCAAATCATGGCCCTGACTAAGATGAGATGATCAAAGTTCAGCAGTGAGTGTGTGTGAAGGTGCATTCAGGTGCAGTTTAGTAACGCTTTCTGAATGCCTGCTGGGTAATAGTGAGCTATGCTGTTCCTCATTCTCAGTGCTTGTGCTGCTGGTGGAATACTTTAGTCTTATCCACGCAGACACTTTGTTTCTTTAAATAAATGCAACAATGTTTAATGTTGCCTGAAGGAGGTTTGTTCTAAAAATGGATGTGGTTTATTTTCTTACAGAAAGAGCTGAAATGGTAGCTCTTATTGTGGTCTAGAGAAGACCATAATTCATTACTATTAGACCATGTTTTATGGGTGTTGTATAGACAATTGCTATATGTATTATTGTAGAATAATATTGTAAAATGTATTGGTCAATCAATGTGTGTTTTATTTATTTATTTATTTATTTATTTAATGGCAGATGCCAGTACTAGAGGTGATATCTAGATGGCTTATATATGCATAATACAATTTTGTGACATCATGTGAGTTATCATTTTTTTATCAGTATTGGATATTAGATGTTTATTGTATATTTCCTATATTATTTACATATTATTTTAATCTTTAAACTACTACTAATAATTTAAATGTAGCCCAATCTTTAGCAAATCTCAGAGTTAATAACCATTTTTCTTAATGTACATGATGTTGGGATGCCTAAATCCAGGTAGCATTTAAAACTTTTGATTTTAGTCTTTTTTTAAATTTATTTTATTTAAACAGAAAAGTATAGAATATTAAAGTCATGCTGTAACTGAAATTCTGATAGAAGACTGACATTGTGATTAACCTCTATCAAAATTCTGATTTAAGAAAGCAATTTTAATATATGGATCAATCATTCACAGTGGTTAGAATATAGATGGGTGGATTTCCGTTTCATGCCAACTTTGGCCATTTATCTGCCATATCACAAATACAAAACATTTATTGGTTTATCAGTTTCTACTTGGACTTCCAAAAAGTGCTTCCTGTGGAAATAGAAAGCATTCACAATCAGTTGCTGTCTTTCTGGTAAGTAAGTGGTTTAGCTGTAGTCCAGTCTGAACCCATGTAAGTGCTGAGCTGTGTTTGTGCGGTGAGTCATGGATGTTTCTGTGCACGGCTTTAGCGAGAACTCCAGCTTGATTTCCCAGCTCGTCTGTGATGGCTGAGGGTGTGTCTGTGACTCATCTCACTGTTGAATCTGCTCTGGGATCAAGGTTGTTCCACACCCCCACCTGTCCAGACAGTCTGCCACATGCTGCCAGCTCTCATACTCTCAGTAGGGAGGACTACACTCACTGAACAAGGCTTTCCTGCATTTAGCATCGATTTATATTTGTTGGAACATCAAGGGAATGTAAGGGAAAGATATTTTCCTGTGTGTGTTCATGGTCAACAACTAAACATATGTGGAGCCTGATCATAATTATGTCAGATTTTATAGTATGGTTGATTTGTAACAAAAAATGCACTTTCACTGTAGCTGGGATGAAATTGGAAACATAACTTCCCAGAAAGGGCTTTAGCTCCCAGAATGTACAGAAATTAATGTTTGCACACTTAATCCTCACTGAGAAGTGATTAATCTAAACTCTTTCCTTTTATAGAACCATCAGTAAAAATATTAAAGCTTTAACAAAGATGACTAGTTAACCTCACTTTTTTAACCTAGTCAGTTGATCATTCAGTTGACCATTCTTATATTTTATGTCTTTATGTTAAGAAAAACACAAAAATACAGTTTAAAACATAATATTGGAAAAGATAACAATTTAAAATAGGTTTTCTATTTTAATATATTATAATATATTTTATGTATTTTAATATAATAAAACTTAATTTACTCCTGTGATTGCAAAGCTGATCCTTCAGGAATAATTCTATTATTGATTGGATGAGACATTTATTATAACTATTGAAAGTCACAGATGTGTTGTTTTTTTTTTTTTAATAGAATGATTAAAATAACAGAAATGAAATAGAATATTTTGTGATGATGTGAACGTCTTTTAGTTTGAATAAGTGTTTTTATTTTTTATTTTTTTCCCTCAGCCGATTCTGAAAACGTGATGGAAGTGCATTCACATAAATTAGGAGATTTTGGGTTTGGATGCTCAGTTGTGTGCTATATTATGTGCATCTGCTTTTAGTTTTCTCAGAAGCTTCTACATTTTTAGGCCAGAAATAGGATGCTGGAATAGCACTGACCTTGTTTCTCTGGTTTGGTCATCAGTGACTGACATCTCTGTGCTGAGAATCCTTGACAAGTGTGAAGAATGAAAAAAAAATCCTCTGGCAGGACTTTCTATTCAGGCAAGCAAGAAGAAACAGGCCCTCATGCCGGAGAATGTTTCTTACGCTTTTGGTTTTGTCTGTTTTGAAGCTTATGGGTGCAGTTTATACTCCTCAAGCCAAAACATTACTTAAAGGGACATTCTGTCATTTACTTGTTTAATCATTTCATTCCAAATCTGTATGATTTGTCTTCTGTGGAACACGAAAGGAGTTGTTTTGAAAAATTCTACAATGCAAGTCAATAGACTTTTAACGTAAGGTCAAAACATGTCATGTTCCACAGAATAAAGTAAGCCATTCAGGGTGAGTAAATGATGTCACAGTTTTTATTTGTGGGTGGACTATCTCTTTAATCACTGAGAGAGCAATAAAATGTCGGACTATCCTAGATTTGAGCAAACCTCTGATCTGTTTCCTACTGATTTCTGTTATAACAGTGTTTGTGAGGTTTGTGAGGCAGAACACTGTGAAGTGTAGGAGGATGGAGAAAAATATTAAGGTCTTGATGGTGAATTTTCTGACCTCTTCTTTCCATAGCGTGGTAAGGAGTGGGTCATACCTTGTGAAGTTGTGTTGGGCTTTCTGTGGTAATCTGTCTCATCTTTGGTGTGGTGGTTAATCTGGTATTTACTCATGCCTTAAAGCTGTTGCTTTCACTGAAACAGATTACAGCTGAAGCAGTCTTAGAAGGGTAGACGGATGCAGAGACGGAGCGCTTCAGCTTGGGGCTAGTCTCTGAGACAGAGATTAAGCTTAATCCTGGACTAAAATGAAGGAGGGAAACCTCTTAAAACTGCTTTGAGTCTGCATGGGACCAGCACTAACAGGAGGATGAGCTGATATTTAACCTGTATTTAAGGTCACTCACCTGGTGGTTTGCATGTTTCTGGTGGCCTAATGAAATAACATGAAAGTGTCTAAATGTGGAATAATTGTGGACTAAATGTTAATTTCTTTCTTTTATTCTTCTTCTACAGGAGCTGCTGAACAAATATTTAATCCAGAATTCCACAAATCCTGAGAGCAAAGTCTTCTACCTGAAGATGAAGGGCGATTACTACAGATACCTTGCTGAAGTCGCCTCAGGAGACGACAAGAAAGGTGAGAATGCTTGACTGCTGTTTTGGGGGGTTTTACAAGCATTTCTGTTAAAACTAGGACTGGACTTTCCTTGGTATGATGTAACTGGAAACATCTAAACAAGGGGAAGTTTGTCTTGTGTCTGAGTATAGGCTGATCATTGTCTGCTCAACAGAGATACTTATTTTCAGCAAAAAAAAAAAATAATTTTTTAAAAGATTTTTGCCTTTTGATTTTGTTGAATGTCCTAGTTTTAGTAGTGTTTCATTTTGTAGCTTTGTAGGCATCAACACCAAGGATTTTTTTTCTGCTGGTAACATTTGCATGTTCAACATCAGTGAATACAAGAAAAATCAGTAAAATCAGCATTGGCCTGAAGAAAAGATATTGAGCGCTTCTTGGACATTTTTGTACCTGATATGAATTGCGAGCCTAACAAAGTATTTTATTTTTATTTACAGCAACCATAGACAACTCTCAGGATGCTTATCAGAAAGCATTCGATATAAGCAAGACAGAGATGCAGCCCACACACCCCATACGTCTGGGTCTGGCCCTCAACTTTTCTGTCTTTTTCTATGAGATTCTCAACTCTCCAGAAAAGGCCTGCGCTCTTGCTAAACAGGTACTTTTTAAATTACCATGTCTGTGGTATATATCTAATTTTATGAAATAAAAGTTTTTTACAAATGTGTTTTTGTACAAATTTAGGCATTTGATGAGGCCATAGCAGAGCTTGACACGCTGAATGAAGAGTCTTACAAAGACAGCACTCTTATCATGCAGCTACTGAGAGACAACCTCACAGTAAGTAACAGCAGAGAAATTTCATTTTCTCACAGGCGATTCAATTTTTGAAGGCAAAGATGACCAGTTATAGTTTGATATAGTTGTGTGATGTACTGTAAAAACAGAGAGATGCAGTTGAAGAGATCAGTAAAGGAGAAAAGGGCCATTATTTTAAATGTTATCATTAACAAACTATTAGAGACATTTAATTTAGATCTATATATCATCTGGAATCTGAATGAATAAGCTTTCCATTGATGTATGGTTTGTTAGGATATGATAATAATTGACCGAGATTGTCCAAATGAAGTTCTTAGCAATGCATATTGCTAATGAAAAATTAAGTTTTGATATATTTACAGTAGGGAATTTACTAAATATCTTCATGGAACATGATCTTTACTTAATGTCCTAATGATTTTTGCCATAAAAGAAAAATCAACAATTTTGACCCATACAATGTATTTTTGACCATGTCATATTTTCCTCTTCCACCAGTTATGGACATCCGACAACGCACCAGATGAGGGAGAAGGAGGTGAGGGAGGAGAGAACTAGACCACATGCTCCTTCAACAAAGAAAATGACCTTTTTACACATCTCCATTCCTTATCACTCCATGCCAGAATTCCTCCAGTAAAGATCAAACCCATTATTAATGAAGAGCTGTTTATGAAAAAAAAAAAATCATTTAGTCTTTTCACAGTGCAGCTTTTGGACAAGAAAAGAAAGATATTTGGGGAGAAACCCTGTTCCTTAGTTTGTTTGTCTTGGCCTTCCATAATGTGCAGTTTCTGCTGTAGAAAAGTATGACTAGTGTCATTTTATACAAACATAATCTTAAAGTAATAGTTAATGGAAAATAAATTAATGAATAAATTAAAAGTAAGGACATGCATTTCATCACAGGTAAGTCTGAGACTAAAAAGTAATTGCAGGGATATTAAAAGCATTTAGATAACCATATACACCTACTGTATCTTGTACTTTAACACTCTTACCTGTTTCACCTCAGCACTACCACGGGTTGTGCACTTCCACTGAAACCAGTGGTCAGTCACGCTTTAGATAGTTCAATATGGAAATAAAAAAAAAAAGACATATGTCGAAATGGCGTACGTTTCAAGCTGCATTTCAGATTTTACTTGGAAATATTAGCATCTGCAGTGGTATGTAGTATCTGATGGTTCTCGGTTTATAAACGATTTAATAATATATTTACTGTTTTTCACTTGATTTTGGCCTGTTTAGTGTTCCCTTTGCTTTTATTTTATGGAAATCGAAATCATCCATAGAAATTTAAACCATTTGTAAGACGACTTAGGGCATATTTGATTTGATTTGTTTAGTAATGCTGTGTTAAAAGTGAAACTGTTTGGTTAGCAGTACCCCACTAGCATGCAGACCAATTCTGACACAATCTGTGGCACAGTTTGGTAATACGGTTTTGATGGTCACGTATAAATGACCCACTCTAGAAATTAGTTTTACATACCGCATGTTATGAATGATAGAAGCCAAGAACGAGTATCTTGATTCTGACTGCTAGTGGTGAATTTGTGTTGGTGGCAGATAACATTGCCTATGTATGTCCAGAACACTGGAATGAGAATTGCCATATTGCCAATATTAAAGCTCTGTTCAGTACTTTTCCGTGCGTTGTGCACAGGTGTGTGGTTGTCCAGAGAGTGTCATTATAGATTCGACCACTATTACATGTTTTGTTTCTCCTATATGTCTTTTATTCTATTGTGTATGTGATTTTGATTTTTTTTCTCTTTTTTTATTTCCCATGAATTTTAGTCTCACAAAAGCCTTGTGAAAATGTTTTATGCCCTATGTATGTTATGTAACATGCTTAATTACATTTTATAAACCAATTTTTTGTCTTGTGGGTTTATTTATTTACTTTGGATGCCTGTCTTTGTGTGTTGGGCTCAAACGTATAACTCAAAGCTCAATCCTCCAAAATGAAATGTATTTATATTTTATAGATATTATTATTATTATTACTATATTTTGCCCCAAACAGTGCTCTGGTATTCTTTTCACATTTTAAGTTTAATTATTTTAAGATATATTTTAACAGCACAATATATAGTGTGACAACAGTTTTTTTTTCTTAAAAAAAAACATCCTGGAAATTTTCATTCCAAGTTCACGTAATCTTAACTTTTACCCAAATATTACACTAAAGATGGCAGATAAGAAGACATTTTAACTTGCATAGTATTATTCATACATGCCTCAGTTGGTTGTGAGAGTTATTTACATCTTTTCATTATTACTCCAAATAAATAAGGACGCAAACACTGAAGATGGGATTTACAATTTTGACATAATGTATAGTAAATAAAGGGCTAAATTCTATATAAGAATATACTTAAATGCTAGGGGAAAGAGTCTTGACTAATTGTTGTTTCACTTTTAAAATCGACAAGCTTCAGTTTGGAAACATGCGGCATATGTATTTGAAGATTTTGCACCAGCTACAACAACACTTTTCAATCAGATACAGGACTTTTATTATGAAATGTTTCTAAACGACGACCAGGAAGTACAAACTACGTCAGTACATTACAAATCGTTGATTTCACGTTCACGTTAGATTGGATTTACAATGTTTAATAAAAAGCCACGCAGAAATTTCAGGCAAAGGAAACATGAATCCAGTGATGAAGATGAGAACGAAAAGCTCAGGGGTGGTGACGCCGGTAAGGAAACGGAGAAAGCAGATTCGCCGCTAAGTAACGTTAGTCCAAAGGCTCGCGAGTGTGACTCTAGTGATGCTGAGGAGCCCTCAGCCACTGCACTCCTGTCCAAAGACACAAAACACCAGTCCAAGAGCAATACACTCAGCTTTCTTGATGAAAAAGACCGTGAGTATTTTATTACAGCCTCTCCTAAGCACTAACGTCACATAAATTGGTTTTAACAAAGAAACTTGACTTTTACAGCCACCGAGGCAAGTTTTACAGTGAAACGTTCAGTCAACAGAGAAGTTGTGTTCCAGGCTCGGAAAAAAGAAGGTTCTCCGGCACCGTTACCAGGCTCTCAGGGTGCGTCTGTCGTTTTAATAACGGCATAGTTCTGCAGATTGACCGTTATGATCAACAACACTTCATTTGTTTTCAGTTAAGAAGAGTAAAGATGTCAGTGTGCAATCTGACAGCGATTCTGATTCCTCGGTTGAAGACATTCCTCCTGACAGCGATGAGGGAAGTTCTTCTTCCATGTCAAGTTCATCCGGTTCTTCAAAACAACAAAGAGGTTTTACTACATCACTTACCTCTTAATAACCAATAATCCTCTGGAGTTCCTCACTTAGGGGCCACATTTGTGATGATAATTTCTAATATACACACCAGTCCACACAAGGAGTCTGACAACAGCCAGTGCTCCACACAGAGATCTGATCTGATCATCATCATCAGTCTGTCTGGAATCAC
>JAUMHE010000023.1:2094384-2109658 GCA_032359235.1 Enteromius mattozi
ACTGAACTCATAAGAACAACTGGCGCGCGCGACTGATGATGCATAAAGTAAGTTACTAATGTCGAATTTTAGGATTAGTTACTTCAACTGAAAATCATATTTAGGTAAAAATTGTCAGTTTGTTACACTGCAGTAAAGAGTGATCTATTTAAGCCCACTGAAATGAATGCAGACGAGATCAACATCAGTGTCTTTAAGTCAAAAAACGTTCATGTTCCCTGCTGTTGTAATGTTAGCAGTTTTATTAAAATGCTACGCATTTAGCCCTACAACTGTTTTTATATTGTTCATCAACGGTATACTTTTTTATATTGTTTAGATCAACTAGCCGAGTAGACAGATATGAATGTTTATTCATAACCATACTGAAAATAAGTAGATCTAAATATTGTTATCTGATGCTGATTGTTTAGATAATGTCCAATTATTTTATTACATCTGAGGGGAAAAAGAAAGGATGTGATATTCAGGTAACTACAGTAATTTACAAAGTGGGAAGTAATGCCCTCTGGGGGCATTTAGCCAAAAATGTTTACAACACAGACAAGGTTTGAGAAAAAAAAAAAAAAAGAAAATATAAGATGGCAGAGACGCCCACCAGGGTGGAGCAGACGGCGGAGAAGCCCACCTGGGCGGATCATACGGCGGAGACGCCCTTCAGGGTGGAGCAGACGGCGGAGAAGCCCACCTGGGTGGATCATACGGCGGAGACGCCCTCCAGGGCGGAGCAGACGGCGGAGACACCCACCAGGGCTGAGCAGATGGCGGATAGACCCACAAGGGTGGAGCAGACGGCGGATACACCCACCAGGGCGGAGCAGACGGCGGAGAAGCCCACCTGGGCGGATCTCAAATATAACATTTATTTTGTACAACAAGTGTTTTTTTATGCCTTAAAGCAGTAATAAGTATGCTCATGTTGTAGTTTGAGGCACGCACAATTTTAGATTCAAAGTTGCACAGCTGACAGCTACAGAGTGGCATTTCGATTACTATTTTTCCATGTATTTATATGTTAATATAATAACTGAGCTAAGTATTGTTCAAATATTTACTGTAAAGTTTAGGCTATACATGTTGCGTAATGAAATGGAACAAGTATAAATAATATAATTTATTTTACTGTATTTATAATATATTTTACTAAAATTCCACCAATTTTCAGTGTATTTTTCAGTGACTGTTTTCCCTATTTTTATTGGCCATGTAGAAAATATGAATATAAATAAATATTTTGTTATTTTTATTCATAATAATATAAATGTAAATTAAAAAAAAAAAAAAAATATATATATATATATATATATATATATTATAAAGGAAAGTGGTAAAACATATTTTGTTTGTTTTTACATTCTTTTATTTATATATATATATTTATTTTATAAAATATATATAAATTAATTATGACAGTAAAATAATTATTACTGTTTAATTTTTTTTTTCTTTTACAAATAAATTATATTAACATTTGTAAAAACTATTTAATATTTTCTGCTAATATGAAGTTTTTTTTTCTCCATGAAGAATTTGTGTTATATTTATTGTAATCTTTTGCAAAGATACAGCAATACCTAATACCATGATTTTATGTTTTGCAATTTTCTGCTCAACCTAATCTTTAATTGGCATTCAGTCGTAAAACATGGTCATTTTGTATTACAAGCTTTTATTCTGCTCCTAGTCCGCAAACTGTAAACTCACCCTGGATGTTCAAATCCCTCACCTTCCAATTCATTTCAGCACAAGATTAGCACCTATGTGCCCTGACACACACAAAAACATGCCTCATAATTGATTTAAAGTAAATTTAAGCCTTTAATCATCTAACTCAGGTAAGCTGACACGCATGCCCTTAAACATAATGAGAAAAAGCATCATGATTTGATAAGCTAGACCCCTGAATGAAGATCTTAATCCTGCACTCATTCACTGACTTTTCACTGTTGACTGACAATCTCTGATGGATTACTCATCTGTACCGTACATGATGCGTCGGGGTTTCCTACCTGCACCACCCATTAAAAGTGACAGAGTTTGGTGACCTTGAGCAATTGACGCACAGGTCGCTTATAAAAGACGACTAGATGAGGGTCTCAGACATCAGAGACAAGCAAACGCACACATAACCAGACAGATCAGAGATCCCCAGAGAGAACAACTTTGGCCAGCTGACTTCTTTCTGCGGAACAGGTGAGTAAAAAAAACAAGGCATCCATATTTTCTTATTGTTTGTTCATGCATCCATGTGTGTTTTATTAATATAAAGCATTATTTCACAGACATGCATTCTGCTCATAATGTGTAATGTGTGCAATGAAATAATACTATGCATGCATTTAATGCATTTGAGCCTGCATAAATGTAAATTTTGCTATGTTATTAATATTGGCATGAATGATTGTGCTGTATCAGATATGGTGAGGGGAGTGAGGATGTTGTGTCCTGCTTGGCTCTTGGCTCTGGCTGTTCTGTGTGCGGGTGGATCTGAAGTCAGAGCTCAGTGTTGGGAGAACTCCCGCTGCAGAGACCTCACCACTGACGAAAACATCTTGGTAAGTTATGCACACATGACTGCTTAGCTGTGCAGCTCAGTTTGCAAGTTGCTCTCTAATTCAAATTAAAATAAACACTTATTGATTAATATTGAGACTAATATCACAGTTTTTAATTGGGCCGGTATAATTGCTCAAAACACCCAAAATTTTGTAGGATTAAGTGAGAATTGGTCCCCATACAAAAGTGTTTTCAAAGTCGTATGCAACGTGACCTTTGTCAATAATTTAGAAGCAGAGTGTAGTGTAATGTAGTCTTACAGCTGTAGTTTGTCTCTTATTTTCTGCTGTTTTCAGTTTATTTGTTTCTATTAGATATTTTCTTTATATTAACCATTTTATGAATAATTCCACCAATTTTCAGATAATGTTTTCAGTCCTTCTAAAAAAAAACAAAAAACAGTTAATGTCTCTTTTTGAAAAAAAAAAAAAGTTAATGTCTCTTTAAATCTCACCTTTACAAAAAGCCCAGTCTGCTCTGATTGGTCAGCTGTTTAGACCATGTGCTGGAAATTTAACTCAAACCATAATTGCCTTCATTCAGCTGCCAAGACTTCATGAGGAGCTATGACAGTATTATATCCAGTGGCCTGTATTATAAATCTACATAAGATACAGTAACACTTTATTTTAGGGTCTCTTAACCAGTTGCTTATTAGCATGCATATTACTAGAATATTAGTAGTTAGTACTAATTTTATTAGTAGTAATTAAGCACATATAAATGCCTTATTCTAAATCCCTAATCCTACCCAATACCTAAACTTAATAACTACCTTACTAACTATTAATAAGCAGCAAATTACTAATTTACTGAGGGAAAAGTTGTAGTTAATAGTGAATAAGTGTTTCCTATTCTAAAGTGCTACCAAACAGGACTACAAACCAAATATTTTGTGTAAATGTTTTCTGTTGAAGAATTGACCTCCATTTGGTGTGGAAAAAAACAACAACATAATTCCCTTTAAATAGCTTCTCTAATTGGTCTTTTTGTAGCCTATTTTATGCTTGCCGATGAAGAAAAGTTGTAATAAATAGTTTGGCATTGAAAACTTGTAGTCTACAGGATTTTTCCCTCTTGAAGTTATTTAAAATCCTCCCATAATGCTGCACAGCAATACCACAACATCCTTGTTTTTTGTTATAAAAGTAAGTTTCTTCTTCTTTTGCTCTTCTTAAGGACTGCATACAGCTATGCAGGTCTGATCTGACAGACGAAAGCCCCATTTACCCTGGAGAAAGCCATTTGCAGCCTCCCTCCGAGCCGGAGCAAACCGAGGTCTTCGCACCCCTGTCTCCAGTGGCCCTCGCTCCTGCTGAGCAGATGGACCCCGAGTCCAGCCCTCGGCACGAGCACAAGCGCTCCTACTCCATGGAGCATTTCCGCTGGGGAAAGCCAGTGGGTCGCAAGCGCCGGCCTATCAAGGTGTACACAAACGGCGTGGAGGAGGAATCCGCCGAGACTCTCCCTGCCGAGATGAGACGTGAGCTGGCTACCAACGACGTCGACTATCCTCAAGAGGAGGCCGCTTTGAACCAGCAGAATATGAAGGATGGCTCCTACAAAATGGACCATTTCCGCTGGAGCAGCCCGCCTGCTAGCAAGCGCTACGGAGGCTTCATGAAGTCCTGGGACGAGCGCAGCCAGAAACCTCTTCTCACGCTCTTCAAAAACGTCATAAACAAAGAGCACCAGAAGAAGGACCAGTGAGGGGGTTTTAATGGGGGGAGTGAATAGGGAATTGTTTTTAATATACTTCCTTCCCAGAAAACTTATCATGCATAGTCAACAAAACGAGGGTGGGTGTTGTTACAAGCAGCACTTAATTCTTTATGCTTAGAGTTTATTCACATTGTATTTAACAATAAATTCTAAATTCTGTACATAGAAATGCTGTGGTGATTAAATACTGGTTTAGAGGCTAAAGAAACAGCATTTTAGATTATTTATTGAAATGTATTATACTGTAAATGTTGAAAATGTCACACGGTTCATTTCTGAGAAAGAAGCATTCAGTAGAATCATTCAGACGTATGTGCAGTTGCCAATAAAGCTATAAACACAGGTCAGACTTTGAATTCATAAAATTAGTCTTTAATTGATATTCTTATTATTCACACCACATATGTACATCACTTAATGATTTCATGTAGGCAAACATTCACAGAACACAGTTCTGAAGTCTCATCCTTTTACAGTGACGGCATCTAAACACAACTAAGTTGACTTATTACGGTCCACAGTGTTGTCTTGATCTCACTTAAACGAAAAATGGGAAAAGCACAGACAAAACACCCAGTGCATGCAGCAGCAGCTGACAAGGAAAGACTAAACTCTGATATTTCATACATGCAAAATCACCTCACATGTAAGCTGTCTAGAATATTCCATCATAGCCATATAGACAGAGAAGAAAAAACCCATTTGTATTTATGCTTGCAAATAAATTCAAGATATCACCAAAGATGAATCTAAAATAAAAAAACCATAACATGAAAAATTACTTCATGGACTAAAAACAGGAAAACATCAAAAACGCCCATGTTTTTATGTGGAACCGGAACAATATGACAGGACAACAGATTACACACCATAAAATTTAAGACAAAAACACATCAAGATGAAATTTCGCACAATATGAAGTATATTTTCCAGCATACACCACATTTACACAGTGAGCTTTAAAGTGCTGCGTTTAAATCCAGGACAATAAAATCTTGATGTAAACCTGAAATTATTTACAAATTTAAGTGAAATAAAACACAAATCATAGTTAAAAAGGTAGACGATCCCTTTAGACCACTAAGTAGGGGTTTTATCTTTTTACCTCTCTAACTTTTACCTTTTAATTGTGTGGGCAAAATGCCATTATGTCAATGAGAATTTCTTGTGAGGTGGCATGTGTTGGCCAACAGAAAGCTGCTTGATTTGAAAGAGAATAGCAAACTACAGTAATTTCAATAGGAATACACAAAATCTGGAAATTCACCTCAGGGCTAAAGACTTCCCCGAGCATACAGTATTTCACAATGGGTTCAAACTGGTTACGCAAATTCTCAGAAATCTGCTTGGTTTGAAAGTGATTTCAGCGTGTACTGTGCTTTATACCATTGCCGGTGGTTAAAACTTTCTTCAAAATATCTTCCTTTGTGTTCGACAGAACAAAGAAATTCATACCGATTTAGAACTTACTTGAGGGTGAGTGAATGATGTCAAAATGTTCATTTTTGGATGAACCATCATTTCTGACTGGAATACTGCACAGTTGAACATGAAACAGCATGTGCTGTATTTTTTTCCTCAGCTTCTACCTAAGAGTTTTTACTTTTAAATTCAGTAGTTATTGCTTTCAATACAACTTTTATTGCAGCACGTAGAGACGATTTAAACATGCAAACAAAGCTTGTATTTAGCTAAACTGTTCATACCAACATGTTGGAGAAAAAAAAAACCAATTATTTTTGGAAACACATTTTGGACATTCTTGGACAAATGTCTTAACTTAATATACAAAATTTAAGGCAGCTTTACTCTTTAGTTGTACAAGAAAACCAATTACAACAGACTGTACACACTTACACAGTAACCTAAAAATAAAAACCTCATTCTGCTCTCTACGCTATCAGACAATATACGTTCATTGGTCAATAAATTCTGTCCTTTTTCATCTAGACTAAGTGCATATTTAACCAACATATGGTATATTCTCTTGGTTTGTTTGTCTTTGTTGGCATAAATAGACTTCAGGATAAAGTACAGCCGTAATCCTTATCTAAGGTCTGATATTACACTAGAGAACACAGCTTAGAAGAAATAGAGTTACACCTGGACATTAAGAAGAAGGAGTGATAATAGTGTGATGAAAACAGCTGTATGTAGTGACTAGGGCTCCTGGGTCTCTCAGTAAACACAGAGGTCTGGAAACTTCATTTCATAGACTGGCACGGATCGGCTCCGGCCGTGACCATTCCCAACAGAGCCAGATGGACTCGGAGGAGGCCTATCCAACAGAAAGAGAGATAGAACAAGTGTCAATCACATGAGACAGACAATACAGCCTTTTTGCACTGTAGTGGTTTCCTACTCCATGTATTTTTATATGGTTGTTACGTAATATATACTGTATGTACTTATGTGATGTACTTCTATGTTACAGAAAACTATATTATGTACCTGATTGTGATTTCGAAGATTTGGTTGAGTTTACTTTGCAACAGGGAAGCCTAGAGAGAAACAGTACAGGCAGAGAGTTTATGAACAATTAAAAAAAGAAAATAACAGATGTAGGAGCTGAATTGAAGAGATGCATTTGTGCTTTTTGATGATAAAATTAGAGTGTGTACATTTGCTAGGCATTGGACTCACCCTGGCCCCGCAGTGGGCTGCTATCTCCTCAAACGGGGCGGTCTGAAACCTCTCCACCACCTGTCTTCTGCGCTCTCTCTCCAGCTCTTCCACATTCACGCTGTCTACTGAACACATACAGGTGATTCTGTGCTAACTGACTAAATCCAGCTTAGAAAATGTCTAAAAAACACTTTCCTTTTTTTTCATTAAAGTTCAATTTAAAGAAAATTACTTTTTTGTACCATATCAGTCATTTGTAATTACTGAACAAGGATTATTTAAAATCATATTCTATAGAGATCATTAATCAGGGCGACAGTTCTGTAGCAGTAATATAGTATTATATATAATATTAAAAAAATTCTTCAAAATGACGTGTTTGTGGTTGGTAGGATTTTTAAAAGTTTTAAAATTATTTTAAATGTCTCATAGTTATAGTCTTTCATTTGAAGTGGATCAAAAATAGTTCATCAAAGTTGACTTGTTGACATTTTGGTTTAAGGACAACTTTGATGAAAGATTTTGATCCACTTCAAATATTGACTAGTGGTATATACAGTATATATATATATATATATATATATATACACTGCCCTCCAAGAGTTTGGAAACACCCAAGAAAAGTGGAGTTTTGGACAATATTGGCATGAACACATTTTAATTTGTGATAATAATTGCTGATATTATCCAAAACCACACTTTGCCAGGGGTGTTTCCAAACTTTTGGAGGGTAGCGTATAATTTTTTATTTTTTTTTTAAATACACACATATATTATGTAAACATTTTATTTTGAATGTTAATTAATGCAAGTAGATATTCTGCTAGACTTACCAATGGCTTGTTTAAGAGTTTCAAACGTTATCTGCTCTGCTGTGGATCTCTGTAAAGACACCGAACATAGGTTATAAACACACACACACACACACACTCACACAACAGTGCAATGAAGATTAGGAAGTTTTACCTGCTCTTTCTCTGGACTGTTTCTAGACTCCATCTCTAACTGCAGGGAGACGGTGTCTCCAATACTCTTCCTCTTAGACAGTCTGTCTTCATCTGCGTTAGTTACGAAAATAATATTTTACTCTACTGTTTTATGACAATTCCAGAAACGCAATAACGCAGGTGTACTATAACATTTAAATGTAAAATGACCTTACAATATGTGTCTCATGATGCCAGACACTGTATCAAGACAGGCAAAAATATGACAGGACATCCTGTTTTAGTGTATTTAAAGCTCAGGCTGAGGGTCAGACCTGTGATCTGTGGGATGTATGAAGAGGCCAGTCTCTCTGTGTTGTATCCGCTGCCGCCCAGCATCTCTGCTATCTTAGCCTGCACAAACAACACCTCTCCCTCCACCTTCTCCAGCTTCTCTGGGATCCTGAAAGAGAAAGAAGCTAAAACTATTCTTCAGCTTTATATGGGGGGCTTTTCTGAGATGGTAGAATACAGACGGATACAGTAAGAGATATTTTGTGGGTTTAATGCCTTTAATAACCATTTGCTCAGTACATCACAGCTGAAAATTATCTTATAGTGAACTGAACAACATTGAGCTGAGTAATACTGTTCTCAACTCAGTACATACATTTGTAAGAACAAAGAACTACATAAAAACTAAAAAAGTTGAGTCTTGAGTCTAGAAGTCTTGCTTACTTTGAGCTCTCAACAAGAACATCCTCTGGCAGCAGGAAAGAAACAAGTTTCTTTCTTGACTCAATCACCTGAGGGTAGAAACAGACAGATAGATAGATCTATAGACACAGTAGATAGACAGACAGATAGATAGATAGACAGACGGACACAGACAGATAGATAGCTCTCACCTCATGGACGTGTTGGCAGAAGGTGGGCACAGTGGTCAGCTGACTGATGAGGTTCAGGTACGCAGCTGACAGAGCGTGGATGGCACAGCGGTTGTATACAGGAAGAGCCTCTTCAGTCAAGGCCAGGTCCTGAGAAAGAAGACATATCGTTATTGTATTGATAGGCACTTTTATGACATGTCAGTAAGACACATACTTGAGCATAATGTAAAGAAATGCTGAATTAAAAGGTGACTTACGTTGGCTTTTAAAATGTACATTAATTAACATGCATCATTATGATGGTCCTATTTGTCAACTGGCATATTTATTCAGCCCCACAGTCATGTACATATTACACAGGTAAGAGAAAAACCTGTAATGCCAGAGCCAGTCGGATCAGGTCCACCACCACCTCCTCATTGGCCAGCTCCACACAGATCAACCCCAGCAGAGTATACAGAGACTCAAAGTGCCGCTGGACGCTGCTCTCCTCTTTGCAGGCCAGGTAAATGTGGCGGTACAGCCTCTGGCTGTGTTTCTTCATGAACAGGTTATCCTGCCTTGAGCACTTGTCTACTTTCAACTTCAGTACTGAGATATCTGAGATAATTCTGTAGACAATACAATAAAAAAAATAGTAAAATACTTTGTGCACTTCAGAATAGGTAACACTTATTAAATACAACTTTTCCCTCAATAAATGTTTCATTTGCTGCTTATTAATAGTTAGTAGGGTAGTTGTTAAGTTTAGGTAATGGGTTAGAGATGTAGAATAAAGTCATGTAGATAAGGCATCAATATGTGCTTAATTAGAACTAATAAATGGCTAATATTCTAGTAATATTCACGCTAATAAGCAACTAATAGGTGTAACCATAAAATAAAGTGTTACCATAATATTCATTTTTTAAAACACAGTATAAAATTAATTCTGTGAAATGTATAATAGCAAGAAATACATTTTAACCAATAACTAACCAAAATGATAAATTATTCATTTTTAATTATTAATATTTTGTAAGGGTCAGAATAAGGTACAAAAAAATCATCAAGAATTTAGTTATTTAATTGATCATAAATGGTTATATAGCCTTAGGCTAAATAAAGTAAAACTTAGAATAAAATTTCAACAAAATGTTCATTCTTTATTTCATAGCATGAATCATTTATTAAGAAGTAAATTGCAGATTGCTAGAGTTTTTTAAATGTGTGTCAGTTTGCCCCAACCTGACAGGGGAGAATTTTTGCCGATTGTCATGGCGATCAATGATGCTGATGAGGATGTCAAGAACGAGTAGACGGATCTCTGCTTCCTCCATCAGAGTGAAGGACAAGAGCGGGTCCAGGAATGAGGTGGGAAGTGCCGTCAAAATGTTTGTAGACTGGAATCCTGCTGTTACCTGAAGGATAAACAGAGAGACTGATGTTCAAAGGCACACAAGACCATCAGACGGTTTAGACTGCGTCAGCAACTGTGGATGTCATGAAACAGCAGGGGGAGTAAATAGTCTCCACATGGCACAGTGTGAGATCATGACTGACATAAACCAGCTCACCTGCAGCAGAGACTTTAGCAGCATAATCTGGATCATCCTGCTGCCCTCAACCCTGAAACCAGAAACAGACACTTATTGACCAAATACAATATTCTTGCTACGCTAGCATTTTTTCATCCAAAATATCTTTAATTGTGTTCCGAAGATGAATGAAGCTTTTATGGGTTTCGAACAACATAGGCGTAAATGACAGTTTTAATTTTGGGGTGGAGTAATCCTTAAACGTTAGCGTTTAGGTTATTCCTCAGCTAATTTGTATTTCATCTTGGGCCAGCATACAATATGTCATAATCATGTCTGATTGATAAAGTTTAGGTTGTAACCCTGTCTCACCCTGTGTTGGCTGACCCCAGAGCCGGATACATGCCTGGCACAGGAATTTTACCGATGATGAACAGCATGACTTCTGAGCGCTGGTAGGTGGGAAGTGTGTTTGCAAATGAGCCTGCAAACAAAGAAAGACAAGTAAAGGGTCACACACAGTCTCTCACTATCTATCTATCTATATTTCTAAAAGACTTAAATAATAAAAGAAAAAGATAAAATTCTGTTATAATTTAAAGAGTGAAAATGTGGGTTGATATGATACTGAGCACAGCTATGTAGAAAATTATGTGTCTGAGCCAAGCCAATTATACAGTTTAGCCATGGTCATTTTACCAAAATATTTTACTGCCACAACTGCCAGACTCACTCACAAACATTTAATGCTCACCCACCAATAGTTTTGATGACAGCTTCTTGGAGTTGTCTCTCCTCGTGTACTTTAATAACCTTGGAGCCCATGTTTGCGAAAGAGTCGTAGGATCCTGTAAGCTCGTAGTCCACACTGAGTCTGAGCTGCTTCAGTAGAGTATTAAACACTTCCAGTACTGTGGGCCCTGTGGAGAGGTACAACACAGAGACCGAACTAAATTAAAGTATTAGTTTCCCCAATAAAGGAAAATTCTGTCATTATCTACTCAGGCCTGTTTACATTAATGTGTTTTCATTTTAAAGTGCATAACTTTAGCTATGGTTACACCTATCGTTTACACTGCCCCAGTGTTTTCCATCCTCGAAAACGGAGACTTTTGCGAATGCTGCAGACCATGTTTTAGATTGAAAACTTGCATTTCAGTGCAAACAGAGGCTTTTGAAAACAATGGCGTGGCTGCCCGCATACGCTCTGCATATCCTTGATGACCGTGTAAACAATAACATCATGCTCGTTGTTGTACCCATAGATTTGTGTTGGTAGATTCCCCGGTCGATCATTCCAAGCACACAGATGCGTCCGCGATCTAAATAATAAGGATCTACCTATCTTATGGTTGTACCTGCATTAAAGGTCATGCGTTTTAGGTTGTGTGGTGTAGACAGAGATTGTTTCTAAAACGCAGCAGAAACGCCAGTGTAAACGAGGATCATTTTCATTCTAAAACGATGTTTTAAAACTAATACGCACTAGCGTAAACGGGGCCTCACCTTCTTGACGTTCCAAACCCATAACATCTTTGTTCATCTTCAGAACACAAATGTATACAGATATTTTTGATGAAATCCAAGAGCTTTCTGATTTTGAATTCTGATTCATTTTTTGGATGAACTATGCCTTTAAGGAACATTGTATGATTTCTACAGTATAAAATCAAATTATCAAACACACAAACACTTGATACATATGAATTAAGCAGTGTGTATATCACTTTTCATCCAGAAGAAAAAAGTAGTAAAAGAACAAATATAGACAAGTGTTTTCAGAAATAAATCCTATAAAGCAGAGATGGTTTTATTGCTCCCTCTAGTGGTTTAAAGACTGGTACCTATGGATCCACTGGCCTCTATGACAGCTGCCTCTGAGATCACCTCCACTATCCCAGCGCGCACTCGGGCTGAATTCTTACTGTTGGCATCCAAGTGGCCCAATAGCTGCTGAATCACCAGATGTGAATGTTGGGACTGTCAAAGAAACCATAGATGAGTTAATATTACAGTAACACAAATGCTTATCAAATTATAATTACATTAATTCATTCAACTGAAAGAAATGTTATGATGCAAAAGTCAATAAGAAATATTAATTAATTAATTAATCATGAGATTGTTGTATGTCCTCAAACACCACGTAAGTATTTAGTAGCAAATGGCCATGCTCTACAATGCATATGTGTCATTGTATTTTGTGTCAGATACTTTTTCAATCAAATTTCAGCACAGTTGTTTGTATCTACCTGAATGGAGTACATAATGATTTTGAAGCAGCGCACTGCAAATGTTTTGCTCTCCCAGAGTGAATGGTTATCAAGGTGCCTGGAAATATACAAGTTAATTAATGATTAGCTTCAGCAAACAGAACTAGAGCAGGAAACAGCTGACAAAGTAGGTCAAAATATACACTGGTGCAACAGACACTACAGTTTCTTTTACTGTGTAGATCTATTAGGCTAACAATGGTGACAATTTGTTAAATTTTTTCCTTCATTCCCTTTCCAATGCTACATTTCCGCTAAGTATAGCTATTTCATGCTAAGTATACTTCAAATACATACGTAATAAAAATACACTGCAATTGTAATGTTCATAAACTAAACTGGTTAAAGTCTGCTAAACTGGAACAACTAATTTTGAACTTAATGCACTTTAATTGTGCAAAGAATGTGCTGAAGTCCAATTAAATATATATTGAAGTATATTTGATTGTGCTAAAGTGGGCCTATTGCAAGTATACTTCAGGTACACTTTAAATATCTTGCATTTAAAGATTGATATTATTCAGAGATCATACAATCCTCATCCATAGTGACAATAAAACACATTTTAGGCGTAATATTAAGAAACGTGAACAAGTATTACTCCAAATAAAGTTCAATTATAATTTTTAAATCAGTAAGTCTGGAGTGATTTGTCAGTAAATATGTTAACATATTTAAACTATACTTAGTTTAAATATATAACTTTTTTCTAGGGGCATCATTTGTGTGAATAAAAAAAACCTTGTCCTGACATTCTACAATGACATAAATTCATTTATATGTATAAATGGAAACCCCTGCTGAGGTCAGTTATTAATAATTCATCCAAGCATCTGTCATTATTCCACTTACACCCTACACATACGTTTGAGGTTGGTATGACAAATTAGTATTCATGTTGAAATTTATTGTCAAATATATGCCCCTTGTTTATTAATATAAAATAAATATTGAAAATATAAATAATTGTTAATTGTTAAAATATACATGTACCATTTAACTATTTCTATAAAATAAACTAAAAAGAAAATAAATGTGTCTCTGTAATGCCCTCTTGTGTTTGATCAGGGTAGTCCATAAACACTCACATGAGCACAGGTTTCACAGCGTTCTTGATGTTACCGTAGACCGCTCGTCCTAACAACTCTCGAAAGCATCTCTCTGTCAGCTCCACTGGACTCTCCTTCTCCTTCTCTGTCTCTGGAGAGGGAGACCTATTAATAGAAAACAAAGCAGAAAACAAACATAAACCATGAAAGATCATTAGGCTGATTGTTGTTGGCAGTACTGTTACTTGTGGTAAGTTATTTCCCTGAGGTGAAAATGTGAAGAGTTTTATGTTTCTGAGTTCATTGCACGGTTCAATTCAGATTTCGTGGACGGCCTCTGCCCCTCAGGGCTTTGGGTTTATTAGGTTTACAGCCAGTACAGCAGCTACTAAAATAAATGACTTTCTTATTACACTTGAGACTCTGACACCTCAGTTGAAGTCAGTCTACTGTTATATCACACAGTTTTCATTAGCATTCCATTAGGAGTTCATTAGCTTAATCAAACAGACTGGCTAAAAGCTATTAGCAAGACACTGAAAGAAAGGAAAATTCACTTCCATTAGATATGTGTGATGGTTTGTGCGAGTGTGAAAGTGTGTTTCAGACCTCTCTATGCCTTCTTCCTGTTGGAGGTTGAACAAGAGTGATGGCACGATTTTGTCCATATGTTGAGGGTCCCAAATATTTGCCTGCAGTTCATCGTTGATGGTTTTCCTCACCACCCCCTGAAGACCCCTGATCCCTGCCATACGAATCCTTACACACACAACCCAAACAGACTTCAGTCAACATTTATGAGATTTAAATATATATGGCTATTTTTATTAAAGTACACTGCATGGTGCAGTTCACTTCCTGATGTATAAATTATTAAATCACAAAGGAAAAAATTTTTCCTTTTATATCAAAAGCACAATATATCATTTCTAATCTTGTTCTACTCAATCCCTGAACAAAAGATATTAAATTGTATCAGTATCTGAAGTAAAATCTCACCCACACACACTCTCGTGTAGGCATGTGCACATACTCGTGAATTTTTTTTTTTTTTTAACATTCCCTTTGCTCTATTTCTACAAATCCTTAATGTTCACAGTAAGTCATATAATTATGGATAATACAGTTTAATTAATTGCATATGACTAATTTAACATTATTATTATTATTCAAAATATAATTCCTTTTTTATATTATTACTTTTATTTTTACTTTTATTTTACTTTTTAGTTTTATTTTAATTTTAAGAAATTAGACTGAGCAACCACAAAGGAGAAAAAAAATGTATCTCTTAAAAGAAATGCTGCACACATTTCAGGAAAACTGAAAATATAAGATTTTTGTATTGCATATATACATTCTATTCATTTGGATTACACAGTTTTAACATAAACAAATAATGTAATGCATATTTGTCAGTAAAGCATAAATGAAATGGTTAAGAAACCACTTTCTGCATATCCTACCCCATAACTAAACCTAACAACTAACTTACTAATTATTCATAAGCAAACATTAGGAGTTTATTAAGGAAAAAGTCATAGTTAATTATTAGTTAATACTGAAAACTGAACCTTAAAATAAAGTGTGACTGTTTATGCTTAAAACTAAACAAAAAAACAAGGAGAAACATCTACGTTACGTAGGTAACCCTCGTTCCCTGAAGGAGGGAACGGAGACGTTACATATGGGAACTCGCATGAGAGACCAATCGCC
>JAUMHE010000023.1:2121183-2133558 GCA_032359235.1 Enteromius mattozi
TAATCGGTATTACTGACCCTGATCTGGGTGCTGGTACAGGCATTGCCGGCCGTGATCGTGGAGCTGGAACGGGCACGAGGATGTGCTCTTGCAGCGTGGGTTCTGTGATGCGCTCCGGCAGCGTGAATTCTGTGGTGCGCTTATGCAGCGCGGATATCAGACGGCGCTCGGGCCGCGCTCTCCGAAGGGCGTTCAGGCTTGCTGGCTGGCGAGCGGCTCTCGCCTCGGGCCCGGAAATCCCCCAGACATCGGTAAACCACCTCTCTCCAACTCAGTCCAGCGGCATCCGGGAGATTCTCGGCGAGGTGACGGCGGACCCCGAGCCGAAACAATTCGATGATGTCATCATCTGAACAGCTGGCCGTTCTCGCCAGCCGACAGAAATCCTCCACATACCCGAGAAAAGGACGATCGAGCTGGTGAAGGTGGAGGAATTCGGGAGCCCATTCCATCTTGTTTTGAAGGTCGATTGTTCTGTCACGGTTGCTGCAGCAGGAAATAGGCAGAGACGTAGCACTGAAGTATAACATGAACTTTACTTAATAGACATAATACAAGGAACTACACGCATCCATATAACCTTGACAATCCACCAAGACAGACCAAACACAACAGCTTAAATACACATGAGGGAACTAGTGGCAGGTGAGGGACACAGGTGGGGCGGATGAACTCATTAACTAAACAAGAAACGGAACATAACCAAATAAGGAAACAGGAAATCATAAAACGAAACCAAAACTTAACTGTGACATGAAACAAGAACATAAACATAGGCATGGGCGTGACAATAGGCAATACATTTTAATATATATATACATTTTGTGGGGGGGGGGGGGGGGTATTTTATTCAGTAAGGATGCATTCAGTTACAGTAAAGACTTTTTTAATGAAAATGCTGTTCTTTTGAACTTTCTGTGCATCCAATATTCTGAAAAAAAAATAATAATAATAAAGTATTGAAGTACAATAAGAAATATGTCAAATAAATTCCTGCTGAAAATCAATATAATCATACTACATTACAATTTTTTACTGCATTTTATTTATATGTACATGAACATGAACATGAAATTAACATGTTGTTAGTTACAATGAATGGAATGTATTTTCTTTCTCTGTGTATTTTTATATCAATGTAGTATAAGATGGTCCTTTTCAAATCAAGGTGATAAACAAGGTAGGTCAAAAGTATATTATATATATATATATATATATATTATATAAACACACACCTTCCTTTCCTACCTATATACCTTTTCAGTTTCTAACTGCACATAGAAAATAAAACATACATTCAGCTGCTTTGAAAATAGACAAATGAAAAACCGAACAATCATAAACTCACAAAAGAAGCCTCCATGTAATTATCTTTTCTCCCAAGAGTGAATGCAAAGTTTCCCACTCATCAGAGTCTTAGGACTAGAGCCACTATTGATGGGCTCGAAATCTCTTGCCATCGCAAACAAGGAATAGATTTCCTCATATTGATTTAGAAGCAATATTTCCTCAATTTTAGAAGCTGTGGGTTCTTAAACCACTGGAATTTCCAAACTGCATGCTATTTGTACCAGAGGTAGCAGCAGACATGTTTCTGAATCCACCCGTCTTTACAGTGATTGCTTTTGGAAGAACTCTATTATAATCTATAGTTTGCGTAATCATAAGTCATTTTGGCTTCATTTATTTTTTCCTAAACAGAAACACATTATCGTAAATAACAAAACTTAATGTAGGACTACTGACAATTGATAAGAAAGGTGTGAACTAATATAACTATAAAAACAAATTTTTACATATTGGTAATTCATAGGGGTTTACTGTAGACCGACATATGGTAAATAAATATTTTACTTTTTGGGTCGACTATCCTTTCAACAAATACTGGCTATATTCATACTTATGTTGTTTAAAGCCAAGCAGACTGGAAACTTGTGACCCTTCATGTTGTACGTAACAGAAAGCCCAAGATCGCAGCCAATTTGCAACAAATTTTAAACTAGCTGGAAACCAATTTTGCTCACTGCATTTTCTGATCCCTTTCATTATACTTAGCTATTTTTAAATAAACATGGCGTGCTTTAACTCTCGAAAGGTGTTAACCATCATGATTTTAGGCTCCAGTCCTATTGGAAAGCCAAACTGTTGTTAGGTTCCCCTGATTTCTAAAGGATGATGAATAATTCAGAAACGTTTGTTGTCATTCGGTCCACTCAGAACTGCCCAAATCTCCTGTAGGGTCTGCTACAGATGCTGGCAGATCTGGACTGAAATGATTATCAACTCCAAATTGTGCTTGCCAGCTTTCCAGTAACACGGCTTCACAAAAACGTGTCAGAGAGTGCCAGGGAATGCAAGCCAATAGGCACCAGAAATTAATACCAGCAACGGGGCCCTCTTAAGGTCTAGATTCCTTTGGACGCTCAACGTTAGCGTGTACCAGTGACTGGAAATGATTTGAAGGGTTTTCGTTGTCCGCACATAGAGTCTGAGCGAGCGCCGTCAGTATGTGTCTCTGATGCAATAAGCCTGATTCCTCTCTGCCACCATCTGAAAGTTCTTAGCATAATCTCTTACCCCCCTGTTTGCACAGGGCTCTGAACAATAACATTTACTTAGAGTGGGATCTATCTAATTCAACCTATAATTATCTCTAGCCTCTTTTCCCAATAGTCATGGCTCCTTTTTTCATTCAGATTGAATTATTAACATATGCAGGGAGTTGGAAGAGAACGCTGTTGTAATGGAAGATGTTTCTCTAGCAGTCAGGAATTGCTGTGGTCTGCAGAGATACGTGTATAAAACTCATCCAAAAGTACTATTAAAATAATAATGAATACTTTAACTATTCAAAATAAAGTTTTATGAAGATTGGAATGTTTCCTTTTGTCCTTAAAGCAATTAAACGATTAACTTAATACAGTATGAGGTCAACAATGAGGTCATTGAGGTCAGGGCTTACACTTTCATTTTGTGGGAAATCATACTATTTATGGTCTATTTCTTCATTGTTCTTTTTCATTTAGCTTTACTTAAATGTATACTGTATAACGACAACAACAATTATTATTATTAATATTATTATTATTATTTATTATGGATAAGGCCATTTACAGTGTGTGCAATTCATTTAAAAATAAAATAATAAAAATAACAGCAAAATTATTATTATTATTATAGACCATTAGCCATGTGCAGCATTATATAATATTAAAAAAGAAATAAAAATAAACAACAACAATAATAATATTATAGGGAACGCATAATATAGGCATAATGATACTATATTATTTTTTATTAATTATTAAAATAAGTTATTATTATTATTATTATTAATAACAACACTACTGATAATAAATAATAAATAACTGCTAATATTATTATTGTAGGCAAGGCCATTAACCATGTGCATGATCAATTTCAAAATAACAGTAATAATAATGTTATTATTATTATTATTTAAACCAATGACAGTGTGCTTTACAATGAGTTTACCAAGTGTAAGAAATGTTTACAGTGTAAAAGAATTACCAACACCTATGATACAAGATACATAACAAAGTTAAGTGGTTATATTTTATATATATATAATATAGTACATAATATAAACAATACTAAATATTCACTTAGGTAGGTAATCAAAATCACATTCTCAGTTGCACAAATGAATTATGAAGCTTTAGTCTCTGAAATACGATATAAAGCCAATGCTCTCCAGATTTGTTAAAACACATTATTAACCTTTGATCTGTCATACAGAGATCTCTGTCAGGTCATCTGAACAAACACCACGGCGTTATTGTGAGAATGTGTGCTTCTGCCAAGTTGCATTATTAACTAGACGCATGACCACACTTTCAGTGACAACACACATTGGCAAGCCACAGGAGTAGACGCAAAATTAGTTTGGTTTTTATTTGGTCGTCCTCTTTTTCATCTCTTAATCCTTCAGACATTACCTACATGCCCATTGTTCAAAATCCCACCAAGTTGGAAACGTGACAGCTTTAATGTGCCTACAACAGCGCTGACCTGGCTCACATTACAAGAGTAATAATATTCTTGACAGGCCTATAGCTCCGGCGACCCGCAAGCAGCAAACAAAACACTGCTACTACAGACGAAAATAAGAAGAAAACAGGGAGGTGGTGGTCTGAGGAGAGGCCACAAGGGGGAAAGAATGAACATTAGAGCTGAGGAAACGACAATGAAACTGTCAGGTTACAAGATACTCGTAACTGACTTCATGCTAGTCTTTTGACAAAGAAATCAATCAAAAACATTCCAAAAAGTGTAATTTGTGTGACAGAATTGGTCGGAGTAATTAAAATACCACTAAAACATTTATATTTAGCATTTTGTACTATATTAAAATTTAGCCTAGTTTACTTAAATACATTATTTTGTTTTAGTATTATTTTGTAATAATACTACTCTATTCTAGTACTCTATTAGAGTAGAATTTGTTATATCAAAAAAGCTGATTAAATCTAGAGCACAGGGAGTCAAATGAGTCAGTGAAACATCTGTATTTAAATGAATTATTTGAATTAACCAATTGACTCAACACTAGTCAGAACATTACTGGCAAATGAAATTTTTCCGAGCGTTTTCTCAAAATTGCTAAATTTCCAGTGGCTGATATGTGATTTGAAATGCTTTACTTAAATGAATCATCTAAATGTTTTTTTGAAAAAAAAAAAAGCTAATTTGTTGAAGCAATTTTCTATTTTGTATTTATGTATTTCAAACAGTACAATATTCATATGAAGTGCAGCAACACCAATTCGGGTGATAAATTTAATTACAGAAACGTCATAATTTATCATAATTTTAACACATTTTATAATATATTAAAAAAATTGTATATAAATAACAACAACAACAACAAAACTCACTTATCTGAAATTATTAGTACAAAGTTATGAGTGTACAATACAATGTGTTATATCCAAAAAAAAAAAAAAAATGTAAAAGGAGTCAAATAAACTAATGAATATTTTTTTAACTGCTTGATTGAAATGAATCATCCATATGTGTAACGAAGAGGACTGAGACAAGCGACTAGAATCATGACAATATGAAGCTGATTCATAAATTTGACATTTTAGACAAAGCTGTTTAAAAGACAAGGTTATGCGTTGTAACTCCTTATTTACGAGTATATTTTAAGTAAATGTGTTTATTTTTATTTATTTCCTCTGTACTATAAACATGAATTAAAATTATGAATCAGTGAAACATCTGTATTTAAAGAATCACCTGAATGAATCAATGCACTTACTAAACAGAATATTATTGACTAATAAAACATTTGGAAGAGAGTTAGTGAATGTGTTTCATTATTACCCAATTTTCGCTCATTTTTAAAACTGTAAATATCAACGCACCTAATCCTAGGCATACAGTAAGTACATGTAGTTAATTCATATTCCTCAGTACTTAAATGTATGGTTACACAGTAACAAGGACACCTTCAAATAAATTGTATCAGTTTTTTCTTATGCTACTGAAAAAGCAGCAATTAGTAAAATAAGACCTTACTTCCCAACACATAATAAAGTTCTATTCTCCTCATCTTTGAGTTGCTCTGGACGTGTTGAGCTGCCAGTCTGCAGGGTGATGCAGGGGACAGGCACGGGACAAATGGCTTCTACCGCTGTGTGAAGGAACAAGCAGCGCTACCGTGGGTGGGCTGAAGAGGAGGGCGAGGAGAGGAGCGGCCCGGCGCTGTCCCCGACCTGCCATGTTTGGATAAGGCCAGCAGAACATGTGGAGGAATCAGCATGAGGCATCACACCTGGAGGAAAAGACAACTAAACCCAAGCCCTGCTCCACGGCTCCGGCTCCACCGAGTCTAGCCGGCATCTGGAAGTGATATCAGGAGACACACGGCCTCCAACCTTCATCGCTGCTCTACCTTCATAACGTGAGAATTGGGAGAGCAAAACAAAACACAAAAAGTGGGAACGTGTCAACATAAACCTCAACACTCCCTTCTAAACAGGCGATTTGCAAGTAAAACAAAACAAGCTCCACTGTTTTTGTTTTGGCACAATTGCTTTCGCTCGTGCTGCAGCCAGACTTCATAAAGATGTCACAGAGATGTCAACAGATTCCAGAGGATCTGCACACCTGAAATCACATCTAACCATGTCCAAGTCCTTTCTGCTTGAGTTAACTCAGGCATAAGCCGGTAGAGAACAGCTGTCTGAATGTATTTTCCTAACCCAATACCGAGCGAGGGTCCTGAAGTGATAAGGCTGGAGCAGGTCATGTTGTGACTGCTGTAAGATCGCCGATCCTTTGTTTATTTACATGAAAGCCATTTACCCAAATACTCACTTTTCATATCCCACATAGGCTTTAGTCAGTGAGGGTCACTGAGATGCTGAAACATACATCTGTTTAGTCCTTTTCATTATTCTTCTTGCATTATTCTTTGTACTAGGGTTCACGGGTTGCTTGAACAAAGCCTTGTACAATATTCTGCTTGCATGTTTTTATTATGTTGGTACGAGGCGTGCCAGCCTTTTTCTGTTTTTTTTTTTTTTTTTTTGTATTTTAATGTCAGAGTATATTTTCACACCATAGAAACTGTACTGTTGCCATGCAAGACTTTTACCAGTTTAAAAAGGAGAAATAACTTCATTAAAATTCCAGCCGTGACCTTGGTATCATCTCTACAAAAAAAGGAATGTGCATTTGCTTTTCAAACATTACATTTTGTGGGAGGATTGGAACAGTTGAAAAGAAAAGAAAAATTAGTACAAAGAAAAGCACAATGTATGAATATATTTAATAATTTAATCTCTTCCCACTGCTTTTCAACATAATGTAACAAGGGAAACGTGAACAAGATTGGTACAGAGTTATATAAATAATACTAAATAAACTAAACTCATTAAGCAGACAAACTGGACGATTATCAAAAACTATTTCTAAATAAAAGAAGATTAATTGACTTAGCAGTATTTGCATTCATGGCTAATTAATAACACAACTGGAAAAAAAAATAGTTTTCTTAATTAATATTTTTTGTCTTGTTTTTTAGTGAAATATATCAATGTTGTCCAAACAATGTAATAAACAAACATATATTTAGTAGGTAATCAGATTTGTGTAAGATATTAAGACTTCTATGTTTTAGAAAATATATCTTGAATTATGTTTTTTTTTTACTTACTGTTAGACTTAAAAACAAGAAAATATTGCAATTTAGGTTAAAAAACAATGTATATTTATATTTTTATTTTGTATTTCATACATTTATTTGTTACTTCCTGAGCTAAATTCAGATCAAAAATCTCTATAGCCAATATATATAATTTTCTATGATCTATCCAGTGGTTTACAGTTGTGATCCTGGAGAGCCACAGCTCTGCATATTTATATCTTTATTATTTAACACACCTGATTTAGATCATCAGCTCATTAGCAGTGAGCCCCATCAACTGAACTGTGTCAGATAAAAGAGCGACACAAACTGTGCAGTTCTGTGGGTCTGTTCACTGGTTTGCAAAGTCATTATTTGAAAGACGACTTCAAAAGGGGCTTTGTGACCCTTGCAGGTCAATATCTCATTAACGCAGTCACACTAAGCACAAAGTGCTGGAGAACTGTGTCAAAGTCAATGCGGTACTTTTTCTCTCCACTTGATGGTGCAGCTGATGATTCTGTCAGAACAAGTTCATCATCACACGTCTACCTCCACATGACTCTGTCAGCAGATGAGATGATCAATACGTGATGGAATCTCATCTCTGAATCGTTAAAATATTTACTCCGACAGCCAGCGATACGTTTGTCCATTCGCATATTGTTCAGGAAGGTGGAAGATATTAAGATTAAATAAACAAATTAAATCCAAACATAAAATTATCTTTCAATCTAAATTCATGAAGGTCCATTAAGAAGAAGGGAAAAGCAAACATGAGCATAAATACTGTGTGTGCTTTCAAATCTAAACACAGAACAATTATTTGCAATTAGATTACAAACAGTGTAATCTATCTGATGCAAACAGATGTGAATTTGTTCACAAGCTTATAGATTTATTTATTGGACCATTATTTATGCTTTATGTTTATGTTTTTAAGAGAATGCCAGTGCTATCTTTTTTCATTTAATGCAGAAACACTGACAGTTTACAATATTAATTTATTTATATAAATGCACTATATGTCATAATTAAACACTAACATTATATTTTAGAATAAAAGGTTTATTATAAATACATTATATATTCAATATTAAATACTGCAATATGATATATATATATATATATATATAGCATTATAAATAAGTATTTATGTAACAGTTTTTTAAACAAAAAATAAATTAAGAAATTATACTAAATTTTTAAGGAGGTACCTTGATGTCACGCCTTATGTCTTTGTGTAGTCTGTCTCTGTTTAGTTTTGCTTTCGTTTCTTGTCTTCCTGTTTTTCCTTATTTGGTTCTGTTCCGTTTCTTGTTTAGTTAATTAGTTTACCTGCTCCACCTGTGTTCCTCACCTGTTTTGAGTTTTCCCCAGTGTTTATAAGCCCATTGAGTTTTGTCCTGTTTGTCGGTTCTCAATGTTATTTTACGTGTATGTGTTTCCCCGTCTCGAATTAAAGTTTAAGTTTTACCTGCAACGCTGCAGCCTCTGCCTGTTCATGCATACACGCTGACACTTGCGAACATTTATTTAAGCTACATTTAATTTTTATATATACTGACATGTGTATGTGTGTGAGAAAGTTAGTCAACTCAATTTATTTAAATGTAGCTAAATTAAATTGACTGCAACCACTTACCTTAAAAAACAAAAACATACATTCAAATATTTTATTTTATTTTTTTCAGTGCAGTTTATTAAGCTACTTAACTGTAATTATTTTCCGTCCCATGGTTTTCTTATTAATTAGGTTCCTCAAATTGTATTTCTCTCTGCAGCAGACAGGCTGCCTCATTTTGGTCTCCTCCTTCCTGTCCAGTATAACAGGCCTTATGCAAAATCAGAGTTTACCCCTATGTTTTGTACTCAAGGACAGTAACAAAGCATCAAGTGCAGTCATGCCCATTATTTTGAAAAACTGAAATATCTGAATTGGCCTCTATGATAAAACTGTGACCTGCCGTGACCTCAGACCTGCGCCATCCTACCACTCAACACAATAATAACTACAATGAAAAAAAAACAAAAAACAGCAGAGCTAGCATTTAACACCATGAGAAACAATGGGATGAGAGTGTTCAAATATCTGGTCCGCTTGGGGTTGAATAGAACATTACTAGCTGTTCTTGTTACATACTGTATGATGCATAAATTACACACAAGTTTGTATAAACGTATAAGTGTATTCCCTGGTTTATTTTACCCTTCATTACACTGACTGTGTCCTCCTCACAGTGACTTTGCCCGTTTGGTTCCTGACCCTCAGCAGACAGTGTTTCTCAGGGAGATGCACAAGGAGAAATGCTATCCAGAGTGACATCCAAAACCTGCTGGTGTATTTGTTCCTTCCTGTTTGCTCACACCTGTGTGTTCTCAGTTATGATGTTATCAGAGCCCTGCACCTGCTGCTCAGGTGGAGCTCACCAGCAACATAAACAAAGAGTTATTAATATCTATCACAGCATTTTTGTAAAACTTGATACCCAGCTGTCACGTCAGCTGAAAGCGGCTGTTCTTCATCCTTTTGAAGGGCAAAGCTGGGCTGTAAAACACGATAGGATCAGAGCAGGTAAGGGAGGATTGGAAAATAACAAACAGCTTTTTTAACCCTTTGTTTTGCTCATACCATGTGTTAATGTGGTCTCAGAGGACTTATATAATAAGGAAGAAGTGCACAGACACACCCCTAGTGAAGAATCTCACGCTCACACAGTAAGATCATTCAGTCACACAATAGTGGGGTGTTTGAGGTCAAGTGTGTGTTGTATATGAGAGGACAGACAGAAACAGAATAGGACTCTTTCTTGAGGGAGGAACTAAAAATACTTTTTTAAAAAAAAGTGTTTTTTTTGTTAGTTTTGTTTTATTGTCTTTTACAGTTAAAATTAAACTATTAAATTTTGATACATATTTTGATCAAACACATTATTTTGGACAATGCTAGACAGATTAAACCAGTGAGTGTGTAAAAAGTGTTTTCTAAAAGCCCACATTGCCAAAAGTGCTAGTAGTCAAAGAAACACCCATCAGTTTTACAACAATTTTTTTTACAAAAAAAAAAAATGCTGTCACATTCAACCGGGCTGTTCGAAAATAAAATCAACAAAAGCAGCTATAAGCATCCGCATTTCTTCCATCTCTTCTTGTATCGCACTCCAGCGTTTGATTCTTTGACTGAGTAAATCGCCTTTCCCCTCCAGCTTGTGTGATCATGTCAATGGGAGACAAAAGCAGTCATCCTGAATGGCACATTAATTTCCCTCTGCTCATCCAACTGCGTCCCTGCCTCCTCGCCGCCGGAGGAGCAGCAGCCCTGGCAGCACCGGCACCAGCCAGTAAACATGATCACACTAAACACGCTCTGAACTAATGGGCTGTTTACAAACAGGAGAGAGAGGGTGAGCGCCCCGCACCTCCCAACCACAACCGTTGTTTGTGGAGAAATTAGTCTGTGGTTCTGCCCTCATTTGATTATTTACATTACCGCACAGTCTTGATGATGTCTCGATATACACACACAGAATTGTACTCAGCATGTGTATAGACTAATTAATAGCAATGCAATAAGATTGAATAACAATGTCAGCGATCGTTCAATATTCGGGTGACACGTGAAAAGGGATGATGTTCAATTATCTTTCAATTATCAATTAATTTCCTCTAATCCTGTGAGAATGGCAATAATATGAGATCAGTGAACTACCAGACTGTAACACTAAACTGGTCACCAAATGAAATTAATAAAAAAAAAAAAAAAGGTTTTTCATCTTTGCTCTATTAACTCATTGAAGGGACAGGCCTTACACTTTATTTTTCTACACACTACCTTACCTTAACATTAACCTTTTTTGTCGTTATAAATTTTGAACCTATTTTAGATCACAAAAATCAAAAAACTGTGTAAATTACTCTTTTCAAGGCTATTGGTCAGGTGAAGAGATAGTCCCGCCTCTTACTTAGGCATTAGTTGAGTGATTTGTCAAAGCCTTCACCTTTATAAAAAACTTTACATGATTTTAAACCTGTCTAAAAAAGCATGTATTTCTTTAGCTTTAAATGCAATTTAATGCTGTTGAAAATTCCGCTTTGAATAAATGATATTTTAAAATGTAAACAGTTCTTAATTAGTAATATAATATTGCTAATATTGCTGCTTTGCCAGTAATTTTAAATGAAATGAATGCAGCTACAGCTGTATACTACATTGTTGTCAAATCACTTTACACCACTACTCAAAATAGCTAATTTAATTCAGAAAATAGCATTGTTATCATCACAGGTATATATAGATATGGCAAATGATAAATTGCAATTAATTCCATTCAAAATAAAATATGTGTGTATACTGTGTATATTTATTTTGTATATATGAATACAAGCACATGCATGTACATTAGTGTGGTCAAACGATTAATCGTGATTAATCATATTTATTTCTTTTTTACATAATATATATTTATGTGTACTGTGTTTTTTTATTTAGTGGCAACGCACAGATCAGGCCAAGGTTACAAAAAAATTCTGCTGCACTTAAGGTTCCTAAGAGCACAGTGGCCTCCACAATCCTTAAATGGAAGACATTTGGGACAACCAGAACCCTTCCTAGAGCTGGCCGTCCAGCCAAACTGAGTTATTGGGGGAGAAGAGCCTTGGTGAGAGAGGTAAAGAAGAACCCAAAGATCACTGTGGCTGAGCTCCAGAGATGCAGTCGGGAGATGGGAGAAAGTTGTAGAAAGTTAACCATCACTGCAGCCCTCCACCAGTCAGGGCTTTATGGCAGAGTGGACCAACAGAAGCCTCTCCTCAGTGCAAGACACCTGAAAGCCTGCATGGAGTTTGCTAAAAAACTCCAAGATGGTGAGAAATAAGATCTAATGAGACCAAGATAGAACTTTTTTGCCTTAATTCTAAGCGGTATGTGTGGAAAAAAACAGGCACTGCTCATCACCTATCCAATACAGTCCCAACAGTGAAGCATGGTGGTGGCAGCATAATGCTGTGGGGGTGCTTTTCAGCTGCAGGGACAGGACGACTGGTTGCAATCGAGGGAAAGATGAATACAGCCAAGTACAGGGATTTCCTGGACGAAAACCTTCTCCAGAGTGCTCAGGACCTCAGACTGGGCCCGAAGGTTTGCCTTCCAACAAGACAATGACCCTAAGCACACAGCTAAAATAACGAAGGAGTGGCTTCACAACAACTCTGTGACTGTT
>JAUMHE010000023.1:2143832-2169546 GCA_032359235.1 Enteromius mattozi
CCCTCTCTGGATTATTCTCTTGTCTCTGCCTCCTATGCTCCCGTTCGCTGTTGTTGACCCCGCCTGTACTGACTCTGGATTGTAAATAAAGCTAGCAAATGGATCCGCACATCTTCTCGTCTCTGCCTTGTTACACTTATAAACTGAACAAACACGGAGTGAAGACAGGAAGTAACGTTTTGTATCAAAGTAACATTTAAGGACTCACAATAGAAATTCCATGGCGGATCTGGAGCCATGGAAGGCCATGGCGGATTTGGAGTTTTGGGAGGCCATGGCGGATCTGGAGCCACGGAAGGCCATCCCTCCAAATCAACCTCCCACCCACCCCTATCATGGCCATGGCTCTACTACCCCCCCAATCAACGGACTGGAACCCGCGGGGAACTGGAGTGGCTCTCCTGGCCGAAACTCTGGAGCGGGATCTTTGGTTTGCGGTCTGTTATGCTGTTTCGGTGAGTCCTTCTGTTACGTGCACAGCACGTACTTTACTTTGCATGCATGCAAAGATCATACAATCTTCAGGAAAAGTGACATTTAGGCTTAAAGAACAAAACACATTTTAGGCTTAATATTAAGAAATGCACTCCAAATAGTACTCCAAATAAAGCTGAATTAGAAGTTTTATGTCAGTACAGTAAGGCTCGAATGATATATCAGTGAATATGTAGACCTGAACTATATATATAATTGCATTTTAAATATATTACATTTTCATTAATGCTGCTATTTGCATCCTATTTTACTCAGGTAATGTGACATATTTCCAAAATAAATAGGATATTCATAGAAAAAATCTTGGATGTAATACAATGTTTCCACATTTAAATCCATTCTAAAAATCTTTTTAAATCCATAAATCCATTCCAGAATGTCGCACATTTTCTCTCAGTGCAGAAAATGTGCAAAAAGTCAGCAGGTTTCATCTAGGCCTGTGGCTATAAGATCACACACAATCAAAGCAATAAAGCTTTCATTTTCTGTTTTTTTGGTGAGCAAGCGTCTAGTCCTGTGGTGAAAGGCAGAATACATTCAGGACATTCTCTCAATTTTCTGCTGACACTTCAAAAAAGAAGTGAAACACGGAGGAAGGGAGCGCAGCCTTTAAAGTGGAGAACCAATGAACTGCACAAGAGGGCAACCTAAACAGGCGGTGTGCAGAACCTCCTGAATCAATCACCATCAACCCCCCCCCCCCCTCCCTTCACAGCGAGAATATGAAGGCTAAAACTGCAGCTCTGCACAAGATAAGCCGCCATGTTACATATTGTCAACACAGGATGCCATTTCTCTAGTACTGTCTAGTGTTTGGAGAGTTTAAGGGGATTTCCAGACTGGACGGGCAACCTCTGGTTTTCTTCAAGCAGCTGCTGAACATGAGGGTCATGGGAGGTGGAAGAGGGGGATCTGATGGATTACCATCTTCACCTTTGAGACGGACTCCATTAGCACACCTCCTCTGTGCATGCAGATAAACACACATGCACACACCAGAGAGACGTTCAAACCTCGGTTACAAATCAGTTTCTTTTTTTTTTTTCTTTGGGACATGGAGAGACATGACCATATGTGTGAGGTGATTTAATGTTACATCAATAGAAGAACATCTTCCTTTACCAAAGCACAGTCCTTTTAGGCCATATCCCTTTCATAGATATACTTTGTGATTTTAAATCTTCATGTTATACTTAAATGAAATAAATTCAGCACAAATGATAAAAACCCTACAGTATATACTTCCATAAAAGTAAAAACTACAGAAATCCCCAAAACTCATCTGGATAAACAGATTAGGTCCCAACTATCCAAATGTCACTAGTGTTGATAACAACCTCAGATATTATTTTAAAATATTACTATAAAATATAACTCCACCAACTCCAACCACTTTACATATCCCTAAACCTACCCATCTTCACCCCCTGCATCAAATTGTTACAATTACTCTTATACATACTGTTGTTACAAAATGTAGTTATATAATTCCTGTTACACAAGTACTTAGTGAAGTGAAGAAAGTGTTGTTACCAATGTCCTGTTACACATTTGTACTTACACATAAGTTGTTACATGTGTGTAGTTACAGAAATATTACAGCTGTACAGTAGATACTATGTACCAATGTGTACTTACACTGTGATTATATACTACATACACATCTAGTTACTAAGTACACAAGTATTAGAGACACTAAATATAAAGTGGTACCAAAACATTATACTCTGAACTCCATGTGGATTTACCAACCTGGTCTCATAAAAATATGTACCTGTGTGCACATTTTTGTGTAACACCACTTTTACGTGCCTTTCTGCACGTTTTGTCGCAGTTTCAAAGAGAATGTCCACTGAGTGACGCTAAAACATAGGTTCAATATGTGAACCCTGGTACTTTTTTTTAAAACATTGATATAGGTATGCATTGCGGCAGTTCAGAATTAAGTATGCATGGACTGTTGCTAAAAGTATATCATGTTGGAAATATGCCCTACACCAAATCCAACCCTAAACCTACCTAGTGTTAACAAATGCAAAACTGATATAAGAAAGCAAGGAATAAAGGAAGTAGTGAATCATGCACTGTAGGGGAAAGTGGAAGGAAACAAAAGTAAAGAGAGAAGGAGGAAAAGGACTAAGGAAGTGAATAAGTGAAAAAGTAGAAATGAAAGAAAGAAAATAAGTAGGTAATTAAATGATGAGGCAAGTAAGAAGAAATGAAATAAGAAAGCAGGAGAGAAGTAAGGAGGTAAATAAGGAAGGAATGAAAAAGTTACTAAAGAAGGAAATTAAGTAAATGGATACTGCTGGGAAGGCAGGAAGGAAAAAAATAATAAGTAAGCATGTAGGTATAAGGAAGTTAGAAGATAAAGAACGAAGAAAGGAGGGAAGTTGAGGAAAAGAGAAAGGAAAAACAGGAAATAAGTAGATGAGTAAATGAGGGATATAAGTGGGCAACTAAGGAAAGAAAAAGAGAAATAAAGCAATTAGGTAAATAAGGATGGAAAAAGTCAGATTATAAACAAAGGAAAGGATTGACTAATAAAGAATATAGGCAAGTAATGAAGGAAGGAACAGGAAGGATAAGTTAGTATGTAATGAAGGAATGAAGTGACCAAAGAAGGAAAAAAACAAGTGAGGTAAATTAGTAATGTCAGGAAGGGATGTACTGTAAGAAGTAAAGGAAATAAGCAAGGTGGGAAGGTAGTAGGCAAGGAACAAAAGCTGTCACTTGGGCGGTAGATATGTTTGTACCTAAAGGGTACATTTTGGTACTTTAAAGGTACATGTTAGTGCTTAATTTAATGTATGTTAGTGCACATATTTGAACCTAATAGGTATAAAAGTGGAACTTTTGAAAAAGTACCACCCCAGTGACAGCTTCTGTACCTTTATTTCTAAGAGAAAAGGAAGGAAAGAAATAAGAAAGGAAAAGAGAAAGAAGGAAGCCAAAAGGAAATATGTATACAGGAAAATAAGTAATGAAGGAAAGCAGGAAGTTAGGAAGGAATTAAATACTGTGCAGTAAATAAGGAGGGAAGGAAGTTTGTGAGTAAGAAAGGAAATTAACAAAGAAGTAAGGAAAGAAGGAAATAAGTAGGTAAATAAGGAGGAACTATAGGAAAGAAGAAAGAAAGAAAATGATCAATTAAAAAGCAAAGAAAAAACAAAAAAACAAATAATAAAAAAAAGAAAGCAGTGACTAAGCAAGTAAGGAAGGAATATTTACTTTTGTTGTTTGGTAACTTTCTTGAGTCAGGCCAAAGATTTCCTACAAAGATTTTCCAACAGTTTCTAGTTGGTCAGATTGATTTTCTGCATCGACTTCTGCATTAACTTTTTTAAGAAAAAAGAAAAGAACACAAGAATGGATGAAAAAGGATGTTGTTTTTCTATAGTATCTGGTGCCATCCAGGTGCCTTTTAAGCACACTGTAATTATATAGAGGTCAGTGTATATCTTTCCTAATGGACAGCATTAGGTAGGGGCGTTACATTTTGACTACAATAAAAGCTAATAGTTTCTCCAGGGATTGATATGTAATTGAATTTGTTTGCAAATAGCTTTAGCAGCTAGACACAGTCATGGAGGGGTTTGTGCCATTGTTAGGGGTCAACTGCGAAACAATTTCATCACATTAGCATAAGCACAATATACTGATAATAAATAAAACTGATTTTGTCCCTGTGTTCGCTTCCTTTAAAAAAGAGATTACGGGGTTCTCGTGACACAGCTGCACACTCCAGAAGCCCTGCATGAGTGTCACGCTACCCTAAACTGATTTATGAGAGTTTTCCAGTTCCTCATAAGACCTCTCAGTGATTAACGGCTGCAATATCAGGTGAAATGTTCCCAAACAGTTTACATAATTCACTGTATTGCTCCTAAAATGGCATTGTTGTCACTTAGTGGATTATTGGAGGGAAGACTTCACCCTCACCGCTGCGCATAGTAGCGCGACGGTGAACCGCATATAGTCAATAAACCAAATGGCCGCTATGAGGAACAGATTGTGTTGTTAAAGCAAATGTTGTTTGTAGCACTCAGACACTAGCAGAAGTTCAGCATAAAAACAGCAATAATGTGCATGCTGCAAAGATTTATGGATTCTCACCTCCTTGCTTCATACATACAAAATATTGCTAAGTAGCAAACGGAAATAGCAGCACTTTTGCCCCTTTTCCTCACAAGCTTGTGTCATAAACGCACGCACAGAAATATTGCCTGAGTTGATGATATGCAAAATTTCATCTGACACGCTCAAGCATGGTGTTTATAGCGGTGAATGAAACTTTTAACAGGCCTTTACAGATAAATGAGAGTATTAGGTGTGCTAAATTTGTTGCGTTATTGTGTTACTAACATAGTAATGTTCTATACAACATTCACTTGCACTATATATAATGTAGCCTGCTATAGTGTATATATTTTAGAAGGTGTTTCAAGTTAGTTATGTAAGTTATGAAATAATGTTTTTTGTTTTCTTGAGGCGTTGTCATTACAGTTGCCAAGTCTGTGTATTTTACACAACTTTGAGTTTTTTTTTAAGTGCCCCTATTATGGGTTATGAAAGGTTCATGTTTTGGTTTTGGGAGTCCCGAACAGGTTGAAATACATTCAAGGTCAAAACACTTTCATTTTCTTATAATATGGATTTATTTTTTACCTTCTTTGTTCAACGTCTCCTAAACGATTCCTTCAATGATTCATTTTTCCAAACACCTCCAGTGATTGGTTCATTTAAAGCAGTGTTTGTGAGTTTTTAACTCTCCAAAAGCAACAAAAAATTTATTTGCATTTTCATTCAGACCAATAGATCGACAAGTGGGCAGGCAATATGCTAATGTTTCACTTTGACATCAAAATGAAACAGTATAGGAGTCGTTTTAAAAACAACTTGTTTCAGTGATTCAGAGTCGGCTCTTTCTTTTGAGAGACAATAACTTTATCCACGGTGCACTTTTAGATATAAAACTTTGCAGAATGTTTTCATTCACTTAGAGCTGTGTTACACACTGCATGCAAGCTCATTTTCAGGGGTCGCAGCAAAAACCTGACAAGCAACTCTTTCTTTACATTCACTGTATTGCAGCTGTTTTTTCACCAATGTATTGCTGACAATGTCTGCTCGCATTTAATAACCAATCAGTGCAATAAGAAATGTGCTGTTGGGCACATTGCACCCCCTCCTCCTTCTCATTGGAGTAAAGTTGCATTTAACGTGCAGACATGGGACTGTTATCCGAGCAATGATGGTTAGTAGATGTAAATATATAAACAAGGCCAGCGATGAAGGAAACATGGGAGAAAGTGAATGGTGCAGGGGAGGAAAGGGAATTTAATTTGTAAAAAAAATTATAATGCATTCATCATGACATCAATAATCAGTTTAACTGAGCAGTAATACTAATAGTAGATACATACGTTTTGAGTTTATTTTATTATAAATATGTGTCTATATTAAAGCTCCACTTTAGTGCTCTTGTCTTGCCTTGCGCAAAAAAGTATTCTCGTAGTGTCGCAGAACTGAAGTTGAGCCACTAATGTCACATGGACTGTTTTACTGATGTATTTATTTCTGGATCTGGGATCATTTCAGTTGTATTGCTGTCATTGGATGGACAGATGGCTCTCTGATATCATCAAAAATATCTTAATTTGTGTTTCGAAGATGAACGAAGGTCTTATGGGTTTGGAACGACATGAGGGTGAGTAATTAATGACAGAATTTCATTTTGGGGTGAACTAACCCTTTAACCGTCACAGAAATCGTACAAAATCGTACGATTAAGGTCATACGAATTCATACAAATTAGGCACCTCGTATATACATTATACTTCTATACAAAGATGATCCCTCTCTAATCTCAATATCTCTCTCTGATAGATCCGAAGAACTCAGTTCAGGCAGCTGGCTGGTATTAAACCTGATCCCCTGGTTCCCCAGCAGCTTTGGGAGGCTAGCTCATTATAAAAGCATCTCTACTGGCCACAGCCCAGTGGGAAAGGATGGCCTTCAGCCAAGCCAAGCACTCTTTTGCCAACCACACCCGAACCGTGGCATCTGCTCTGCTTCTCCACTCAGCACCAGTCTTGACGGCGGGTCACGTTCAGTTCCACGCGTATTTGCTCACAGAGCTACATGCGTTCAAACCTCACTGGTGCCATTAGAGTAAATAAACCAATTGCTTATTTCAGGGACCTGCTTAAGTTACAAGCTCATACGAGGCAGAGCTTCATTTTGTTTGGATGGGGCCTGGTCCAAATTGGAGATTTCCCCTCCAATGCCTCCGATTTATGTCGAAACATATAAAAGCCCTCGTAGAGCGCTATAGGTATAGAGTCTGCTCTGGGGTGGACTGAAAGCCCATCTTAGTGTGTGTGGACAGCTGCTGTTTTATGTGCTAGGCTCATTTTATCACCGGCTTTAGTTTGTGTGAGTACATTAATGCATGGGATCACCCAGGCTGATGCAGAAACAAAGGGAGGCATGAACATGAGAGAAATGTGCACACAAATGTGCCACTGTTAATCTTTACAGCAAAACATAAATGCGTCTTTGCCATTTCAGATATTGCCTTGAAAAACAATCATGTAAGCACCATGGTTGGGTAGAATTCAGAATTTAAGCACTGGCTGCTTTTCAGTTGATTAGTTGGAATTTGATTTGAATTAGCAACGGCCCACTGGAGGTTTAACTGGACTGTGAATTGGAATGAGAGGAAGAATTGCAATCTAAAGAAATTCAACAATTTGAGCAAGAGCAAGATAGCTTCTACTGTAGATAACGTCTAAGATTTTCATTTTGTAAGCCTGATTTAGGTTATTTTGCTCCATCTAATTTTCTTCTAACAGCACTCTTATGAGTATGATATTGCTTCAATGGTTCAATAAACAGTTAATATTCTGTAACTTATGTTTCAGACCCATTTTGGCCTGTTTGCTTTTATTTTTTTTCTTCAGGAATAGTGTTTATGAGTGGAACTGTGATTATTCAGCAGCTCCTACTCCACTTTAAGTTACCCGTTTCATCTTATACAGAATTTGTCAAAGTGATACTGGAATGAATGGACAGAGAAAGAATGGACAGATGCTGTGACTCTTAGAAATAATACAACATATAGAGTATTTTTATACCATATAAACAACAAAAAATAACACCTGTCACATGTGTTATACAAAATGTATGTACACTTTAAAAATGTATTTTTTTTTTCTTTCTTTTTTTTTTTTACAGGGGTTTTACTATTACTAGTGAATACTAGTGAATTTACTAATGAATTTTGCACTTCATTGCATTTTGTTAAAGTTAATGAATAATGTCATGTGCAATGAGCTGCCATTACGGATTTATTTTGTACAGTGTAGGCTGAATACATATTATGTTAATTGTAAATACTAAAATGTTATTGTTTTTGTCCATCCATTTGAAAGTCAATGTAATCTACGTTTTCAAACTTTGAAAATGTAATAATCTATATAATAATATATACTAATCTATATAAATCTATATAAATCAAGCAGCAGGGGCAGATTTGGTGAATTTTGGGCCTTAGGCAAATATAGGAATGGGGCCCTATATTTACTTAGATCAACCTTGAGGTTCCTTTTTTGTTGTGATAGTTGCTGCTCCACAATGGTGCCCCATAGTTATGTCCAGTGTTTCTACATTTTTCATATTATTCTGGGATTCTTAACATTTATTCAGTAAGCAGACACTTTTATTCTTTCATGTTGTAGACCAAGAAATAGCAATTGATTTACAGTTGAGATGCAAGACATAGTCAGAAGTATAAATTATTATTATATTTAATGACACAAACCTGATTAGGCAACATTTCAGCTTCTCTGTGTCCACATACTGTTTTGTGATCTACCTGTATCTACATTCTAAGATGTTAACCCGCACAAAAATTCTGATTTATAATCGAGCCGTGGTCTGATCAAATAAAACAGGCTATTAGATAATGTAACGCCCCGGACTGTGTTTGTGTGTGTTTTCATATTCCCCATGTGCTCTGTCTCCGTTTGACCTAGTTTTAGTTAATTGTTATAGTGTTCAGGTGTGCCTTCCTCGTTTGTGTTAATTGCCTTCCCTTTATAAGTTCTCCTCAGTTCTGTCTAGTTTGTCGGCTCATTATATGTTGCTACGAATCAACCATTCTGCCTACCTGCCTGTCTGTAACCTTTGTGAGTATTAAAATAGCTGTTATTTGAAGAGTTTGAATCTCTGCTCGTACTTCCCGCAACAGGACCGTGACAGATAATGACAATAGCTGTTCTTGCATGTAAAATTTTGCGCCGTTTACACTAGTGCGTTTTCGTTTTAAAGGTTCGTTTTAAAGGTTTATGGTTTTAGAATGAAAACGATCCTCGTTTACACTGCAGCTAAACCTACCCCAGAGTTCTCAAACTAAAACAGGGTCTGCAGTGTTTTCAAAAGTTTATTATATAATATTTTTGTGAACTATTTTAGCACATATTAATGTGAATTCTAATTCTTAAATTGAAATATTTTCACCTCTCACCTCTACTGTTCCTGATTGCCGGTACTCGACCCTGCTTGTCCTGACTCTGAGCTAATAAAACTGTTTGCATTTGAACCCGCACGCTTCACGTCCCCTTCGTAACAGTAAGTACACATTTGTACATAGTACCTAAAGCTGTGATATTTCTATAAGTGCACATATGTAACAATCCTCAGAATGGTATGTGTACCATTGGATGTGGAGTTGGTGCTCCACTGTAATATCAGTGTACTGACATGGTAACTCCTCAGGAACTGTTCACTTAATATAAAGTATAATATTCTGAACACCAACCACAATTTATATGTAAAGCCTAACTTACTGACTGCCACTGTTGAACATGGTAAATACATATTGTTTACTTCCATATAAAGTGTAACACTTTCTTTACCAAAAATTGCTGTTAGTCCTGTTACAGATTTGTATTTTTATTACCAAGAAAGTTACCAATGTCCTGTTACACATTTGTACTTACACATACTATTAGTGTGCTGTTACATATACACAAACATTAAAGCTGTAGATAATATGTACCAATGCATACTTGCACAGTAACATGCTATGTACACATCTATTTACCATGTAAGTACACAGGTTTTAAGGACACCTAATATAAAGTGGGGCCCAAATAGCATTTCCAATTAAATTCCGAATGGCACACAACCTCGGTGAAGACATCCACGGCCCCTTATGTGACTAATACAGCAGCTGTCAAAGTGATCAGAGGTGAGGTGTGACAATGGACTGAGGGTCTGATACAGACAGGCCTCTCTAGGCCATACGGGATAATGGGGGAGTCTAATAACTTTGTTTTGCTTGTTAGCCTGATTGTTTTCTTACAAAGCTAATTAACTAGTGGACGCCTTAGGGATCGTCTTGACTGCCCGGCTCCCCTTCTTTCCCTGCTCTGCAGCCCTGCACCTTTCCGCTGTAGCTCTTGTTCCTGTCATCTGGAAATTGATGGGAGGCTGTGAACTGTCTGTTGCAGTCCCAAGGTGCCTTTGCTCAGCACATAGACAGTGCCTGAATTCCTCTTTCCTTCCAGTTGATTGCGATAAATCAATTGGAAGGTCAAAAGTAATGACTGAGGCGAAGTTTTCTCCACTGGCTGCAGCTGAGCAGGATTGTGAAGGGGAAGCGTTCTCCTGACCTCAAAGACTGATCTTATATCCATGGCAAGACCTTCATTAATTGAACCTGTGAAGGCACGAAAACAGATCGAAAGAATGTGAGTGTTAATATATAAACTCATGTGGTGATTTTTTTTTTCTGGTGTGTTCACACTAGAGGTATGGCCTGTAATATATATGATACATATAATATGGCCTAAATATGACCTTTACTATGTACTAACATCAGAAAATAAGTGCAATATACTTATTATGTACATATTGTATTGCAAAACACTTTTGCTGCTTTTGAGGTGGGATACAAATAAGGTTAGGACCAGGTTTGGTGTTAAGGGAAGGTTTAAGTGTGGGGGAAGGTTTAAGTGTGGGTTAAGGTTAATACAATTACAGAAATAAATTACATAAAGATATTTTGAAAAATATAGGTACAATGTAAAAACATGTGTGTACACAATAACCCAAATTTCTATGTACACACTACCCAAAACTTATAAATACAGCAATACTGTGAAGTATTATTAATGTAAAATAGCTGTTTTCTTTTAAAAAAATATTTTAAAATATAATTTATTCCTGTTAAGACAAAGTTGAATTCTCAGCGGTCATTACTCTAGTTTTTAGTGTATCATTATCCTTCAAAAATAAAAAAACAAATGTATATAAATTTTCATTTTAAATGTTGTTTTTAAAAAATATTTATATGGAACTCTTTTTCTTTGATGTCTATTAAAAATTACTTTTAACAAAAAAAGATATATTATTTAGCTATCATTATAAATATTTTAATGTCAATGTTGATCAATTTGAAGAAACTTTGCTGAATAAACCCACAAGTCTATGTACAGATGCACACCAAATTTATCACAACAACAGCACTCACCCACACCTTAGGAGAGATAATACTGGGACTTAATTAATGTCTAAGAAAAGCTGGCTAAAATCAATAAATCCCATGCCTGTTTGTTTTCATGTGTATAGGTGAATCACTGCCCTGCTACATGAATTGGACTAACTGAAGTGTGCAATTTATAAGGCGGCTTTAAGAAGGATGTCCATGACAGTTTGATACATTAGGCCGTAATTGATCTGCATGGTAAGAGACTGATATAATGGGCTGAAAGAAACCTGGATCAAGGGAAATGGATCAGCTCTAAGTAGGGAGTATCTTTGATGCTGATCTGCGGCTGTGAATGTCTCAAACAGAATTGGTAATTCATGAAATACCTCATGTAAAACTAAATTATCATATTAGATTATTATAAATACTATGTCCAATACAAGAGATCTTCAAAAAGCATTTGAATTTTGTGTGTGTATCTCTTGGGGAGCGCAAACAAATATTTTTTGGAGAAGTAACCACTTTAACGTGACGTATGGAAACCACTCCACTTCATTTCATGGGAAAAAAACATGCCAGATGTAAGTTGACTGGTTAGAAGTTAATCCAGAGTTTCAAATGCTTCCAAGAGTGCATTAGGTCAGACATTTCTCAGCCTCCAGAGAGAACACAATCACAAATGTCATATGTATCAGTAAACACAACTGGATCAGGAAGAACAATTGATTGTAAGCGCAAACTTGTCAATGACCTCATTCGGCCCATTCTTGAAGGAAGCGAAGCCCCTTCAAGACCAGCAGGGTCTTAGTCTCCTGCTCTGGCTTAATTAATAAGTTTGGCAGTAATAGCCAGAACAACAATAGGTTTTAACCTGGCAGGATTGTGGAGCATGTAGTGATTGTGGGGCCTGTGATGAAGGTCCTGGGCAGGAATTAAAAGATCTTTGAAGGGATTGTCTCCCTCCGCTAGGCAGGAGATTTGAGTCTGAATGAAATGATTGTATCAGATAGAAATCGATGGCAATCCATGGTTCCCTTAATCCAGCTGCAGTGCACAGATCAGGCTCTGATTCAGGCAATCTCTCAGCCATCATTACACCGCACGGATCGATCACGCTCTCTGAGAGGCCCGAGCCAGCTCTTTCTCTGCCTGAGACAAGGTGAAGTGAAAGGCCTACATAGCTTAAAGGGCTCTGGGTGCCTGACTTGATACATAGTTGTTTGTTAGAGGTAATTAACACAAACAAGAGGGAGGAGAGAAGAAGAGAGAAAGACAAAGAGTGGTAAAGCAAACTAAAAGTGGTCTCTAATGGGAAAACAATACATGCAAATAAATGCATATGCAGACAATGCAATGCAAAAATGTACTAATCAGAAGCAGAAAGGCAAAATCATTGGTGCTACAATACCTAATATTCGTGAAAAATTAAACAATGCATACCCTGTCTGGGTCTATACTGTACTTACTAAGAAATCATAGGCACATTCTCATGTGTTCATTTGTGCATGTTTATTAGATGTTTTTTTTAGTACTTATGAAGCACATATTTTGCATGACCATATAGGCTTACATCCCTAAATCTACCCAATACATTAACAAACACTTTAACTATTAATAAGCAAACAGTTAGGACTTTGAGTCAAAAGTTCTCGTAAATTGTCTGTTAATAGTTTAAATTTATATATTCATAAACAAGAATACCGGATGACCTACTTACTTACTTGAATTTCATTAATTGCACACATTCATACAATACAGAACAGAAATTTTGGTAACTTTATATTAGGTGGCCTTACTATGTACTCACATTTAAATTAATCATTTGGTACAATGCACTTATTGTGTACATACTTGTTTTTATATTTTTAAAAATACCTGCATGTAATTACATCTGTAATTAATTTCTGTAATTACATTTATAATTACACTGTTGACCCATCCCTTACACCTTAATCTACCCTTAAACCTACCCATACCCTCAAACCTGTCCCTAACCATACCTATATACCACCTCGATAGCAGCAGAAGTGTTTTTTGATACAATATGACCACAATAGGTACATTAATCTTATTTTAGTACATAGTAGTTAAGGCCATCTAATATAAAGTGTGACCGAATTTTTTAGTGGTTGCAATGTTCAATCCTCATCAAATGTAGTACTCAGAAACAATATCACAATAATTGGGTCAATTTTGGAACCAATTTGATCCTTTACAATAAATATTGTTAGTTTGACAATATGTTTACAAGTTAAAATGATATGTTACAGTGAGAGCAAAAAGTGAACAGCCTTTGATTTAACCTAAAAGAACAAGGCAATACATTCTGAAAGTACCAATGTTTGTGAAATAAATCTCCAAGCAGTGAACAACTCCGCAAGCAACTCTAATTGTAATCATCGGCAATCTCAGACATTGTTAAGTTTCTTCCCCAGCGCACACATCAACTTAGCTCTTAAAGCCCCATTCTAATTTCCCACCTCCGTCAAAGTCTGCTCCGCTCCCAGAGCTTGCTCTCCCTCCAAGGGCTTTGTCTGGATCTATGTAAAACAAGTAATTAATTCCCAACATCAATATTCCACTCATGAGCGGTGATCAGAGCCCGTACGTGCACAGGAGAGCCGCGCAGTTAAGCCATTGAGCCTCGGTTGTGAAGCGTTTTCTTTATGGGTCTTCCATAACTAACCTCCGCTCTAGTGTTTATTTCAGCCCCCTGTTCCAAAGCCTGCCGGCATCGAGGAACTTTCTCACAGCAATTAAGCGAGTGCCTCTGAGCTCGTTAATTACGCTGGCATAGTGCTGTTGTCACAAATCTCGATTTGCCCCTGGTCATTAAAAATTGCACTAAAGGATATTTTGAGATGAATTATTCAAAGTGATGGCTCGCTCTCCATTATTCATGTGCTGAGAGGACGATTTGCATCGCCACGCTGTAAATGTTATTAATCTTGCCAATTACAAAACTTGTTGCAACTTACTTCCACATGCTAAGCCTAGTGTTCATGCCACGAGTTAGCTTTAATGTTTAAATGTTTGGATACCAATGAAAATTAAACAATAATTGTGGAAACAAATGGCGTAGCACAAATGTAATCACATATCCTCTAGGACATAAACACATTCGCTTCTGGCGCGGGAACGTGATCAAGGCCAGCTTCGTTGTAGGTTTAGGCAGTATGACCGATCTTCCTGAAGGGACGACTTCCAACATATGCCATTTACAATTCTGATTGAAAGTTACTAATGAGTCTCATGGAAGAGCGTTAGCATGCTAGGAACATATAAGGACTACTGGATTTGACAACAAGCCTGCTCAATTATTACATATCCTATAGCTATTCTTATGAGGAGGCACAAATAAAACGTGGTGAAATATTGGTCTTAATGAGAGGTCCAAGTTGCATGTACATTCTCTTGTGTTGGAATGGCGAATGAAGGCCTTGATGCAAAGATTCCTAATCCATATAGTCTGATGTAATGTATCTCAACCCTGAGCAAGCTAAATTACATCAGGAGCACACCCTCATTAATTACTTAGGCTGTCGGCAGCATCTGAGATAAAGGAGACTGTAATAGCAGTGAGAGAACACATGCTTTAGATTGTAGAGTCAGCAGCTCTTTATGTGTGCAGCTCTGGAGCAGAGCTATAAAACTTACTGACATCATGTGTGCCTCTGTATGATCATTGAGATTCAGTATGATCTTAGCAAATTTTAATCTGAATATGCAGAACGCTGCAATATTGCTCTCAGAACAGCATTTTTCAGAACAAACTTTCAATCAATATTATATGCAGTGCAGACTGAGGTCTATTAATTCATCCGAACCTGCAGAGGTGCTGTCACAAAGCTTTGAAATGTGGATTTATTAAAATGTTGGTCTCAGTCATCTATAGCATGTGGTGAAAACTGCTAGCATTGCTTTTCCTCCTTATGGCACTTGTTAGGCTGAAGCAGGCCGAAATGATTTGAAATCAGCCATATTCTGTAGTTCAATCAGTATGGTGCTAGTAACTAAAATGATGGGTTTGATTGCTAGGGAATACATGAACTGATGAAATATATATTACTGTGTTAAAATTACAGTTGAATTCTGATGTCAGACCTGGGAAATACATCACAACCAAATTGATGACGTTCCAGTCAGAAAACCAAGAGGTATGCATCCAGTGATAGCAATAGTAGTCAATAAAAACACATAGAGGGGCATATTTTGCTAAAAAAGGGATATTTTGCTTAGATGTATTTAAAAATCATATCCATCATATCTCTACACTTTCGAATGAGTATCTGTATGCTTTACTCCACTACATTTGAAATGAGTGTTGCAGTTACATATTACATTTTACATGGCACCTAGCTTTTCTGCAGCCGTTTATTTATGCTACAAAAAAATACTGGGCACTGAAAGTACTATATCTGTGTATTTTGAAACTTATCAACAAGGCTACTTTACATGAATGTGAGTTCCTTGGCCGGTAGTTGTGAATATGAGATGAAGATATGATGCCCAAACCAGCACATTCAGTGCAAGCAGACTTTGACTTTTTAATTTTATCCATTATACTGAAGAGAGTTTTTTGAAGGATATTGTAGGATATAGCCTCCTGTACAATATATATATAGCCCTAGTGTTTCTTTATTTCTTTGTGAGTTGTTGAATGTAATGGTTGTCTGTTTGCCCATCATTATGTTCTTTGTTTCCTGTGGTTTTTTCATAAAATACATGCCCATAGATTCTTGTCTCTGCCTGTTTCCCCCAGCTTCTCTAAAACATTACAGTTTTTATTGGGAAAAATGTGATGTTAATTCAATCTGTTATCATTTGCAAAACAAAAGAAATAGGATGATGCATTTACATACTAATATCTAAAGGCCTGATATCTAATAGATACTGATGCCAATGACCCAATCGTTGTTGGTTTAAATGATTTGAGGTGTAAAGAATACCTGAAAGCCATACTTGAGTAAGTACAGATACCTTACAGTGAAAATTACTCCACTACAAGTTACAAGTCACCAATTCTAAAACAACTTTAGTAAAAGTATTAGAGTATTAGATCTGATTAAGAATTTTACTCAAAGTTGTACTAGTCACAGAGACATGTCAGTGAAAAACACCTGTTATATCTCATCATATCTCAATTATAAGTTGATATCAACATTATTTCCACTATAATTCCAGTATAAATACCACATCTCTTTGTAAACAAGTCAACCTTAAACATATTACAACATTTAGGTGAAATTTTAATCAATGCATTGTATAATTGAGTACTTGAGATTTTGAATGCATTCCATATAACCCATGGAGGGGTTTGGTGGTCCAGTGCAATTGAATTAATCATCGTCCGTGACTAGATTAATCAAAATGTCAGACTGCTGCTGTGCATGGCTGTCTTTTACTGCTGTCCATTTGTAGTGAGTGAACATCCTCCTCTTATGTTGTTAGAGAAAGTATCATCCCATCACAACTTAATCTCACTGCTTGTTCTAACATTATCATCTTCCATTCTGTGGGATCGTTTTCACATTAAGACAAGAAATGACTCATTTAATGATCAAGAACCACATTTTTAAACGGTTAGTTCACCAAAAAATGAAAATACTGTCGGTGAGCGTGATTTCACCAAGTACAAGATGTGTTTCACCAAGTACAACATTCCAATCAACCAATCAGATTTGATGGATAATTATTCTGGAAATATCTGTTTTAGGCTTATGATCAGGGTTAGGTGCTTCTACACCCTTGTTAATTAGCTATCATTTCCCACTGATTTTAGCAATACATTTTTGGTAGGGTTAGGGGTAGAGATTGAAGTCTATTTTTTGACAGTAATGTTGATCCAGGATCATGTCTTACTTGGCAAAATCACGGCGACCCCCTCAAGTCATTCCAAACCCGTAAGACCTTTGTTCATCTTTGGAACACAAATTAAGATATTTTTTATGAAATTTGAGAGCTTTCTGACCCTGCATAGACAGCAACACAACTAAAATATGTAAAGCCCACAAAGTTAGTAAGTTTGGAAAGACATGAAGTTGAGTAATTATTCACAGAAATCATTTATTTATTTATTTTTAAATGATGATAATGACAGTTATGGCAAACATCAATATTATTATTTCTCAAACTTAGTGTTCTTGAACTGAACTGAAGTGTGTTTGTTGGTTCTTAATGTCTTATAAATATAGTTATAGTTATAAATATATAATAGCAGTATAATAGCTATATTACGTTACATGATAAGTAAATTCTATATCATGTAAGTACCTAAATACCTAAATACCTACTACTAAGTACCTAATTATGACACCTTAAAATAAAGTGTTACCCAGTTTTGCTATGGACTTACATTAAAGCAGACTCAGGTCAACAGATCATGACATTATTAAAGGGTTAGTTCACCCCAAAATGAAAATTCTGAGGGTAATTGATGACACAATGGTTTTTCGGAATGGTTTTTCAACATATGCATTGTCTTTTTTTGTGCAGATATTCAAACAAACAGACACAAATATGATCATACACAAGTTAACAGATCAGCATACCCCCCACCCTCTTCTGTTCTAACATTCAATGTGAGAATCTCTTTTTGCTTGTAGTAATCTCGTAAACATGGCTTTCTCTATCCCCATGATGCAGGCTCAGGCAATAAAATCACTTACATAAACGTCTGCACCAAAAAAACGATGTGATAAAAACAGCTAACATATTACTAGTTCCACTTTGAATTCCATGGATGTGCTCCGGTTGATTTCCTATAGGAACGCTTTATACCCACTTTTTATCACTAGCTCTGTCCTGCTGTTTGAGAGCCTGTTTTAATATGGGCTAACACTGCCCTGTAGGATAATGAGAAGATGTGGTCCATTATGCTCCAGAGGGGGTTTTACTGTCTCACCTAGCCCATATTGTCATGGCATGTGAAGTATACAAAAGATCACACATGGACATACATAGACTGGCGGCAAGGTTTTGCCCTGCAGTCATACATGCTTGTTTAATAACATCAAGCTGCACCTCCTTTTGAATTTGTTTTAATCTTATGTACCAAACAATGTTTTAATACCACAATTATAATTTTTCACAGATGGGAAGAAAGTCTTGCATGAAGAAATCAATGTTACCCTCAGGGACCACAACATAAACACGCTATCACATCCTAGTAATTTACACAGGCTTATTTTTTCAATTGTCTATAGCATTTGGAGCTCTGAACATATCAGATCTCTACCTAATCAAACAAACCTGATGGGTGTGTCAGATATGGGAGATATCAAAATATGCAGTGTTGGAAAAACTCCAGGACTAGGGTTGCAAACCATTGGTTTATAGAGTAGTGTTTCCCAACTCTTCCTGAAGGCACACCAACAGTAAACATTTTGGATGTATCCCTTGTTTAACCCATCTATTTTAGATTTTGTGGTCTCTACTGAAAGCTAATTGAGTTGGATCAGGTGTGTTTGATTAGGAAGCATTTGAAGGAACATGGTATAGATAGACCTTATTTACCCAGCAGAGATAGAAGTTTCAGCTTCAGATGGCACAAACACTGATACGGTTCACAAAACTAGAAATGCCTTTCTGAATCTGCCAAACAGTAATCTGATTGACTTGATTTTACTTCTGAGTTTCTGATTTGAAGATAAAGTTCATGCCAAAAAGAATCCCTCATGTTGTTCCAAACCAGACTTACTTTGTGGAACACAAAAGAAGATATTTTTCAAAAATCCATAATCTTGTTTCATCAGGGGGGACAAACAATTAAATAAAATAAATAAAACATAATAATAATAATAATAATAAAAATACCCACATGGTCAAAATGTACTGGCATTACTATACTTGTAGAGACATTTAGTCCTGATAATGTAGGGCATACTAGGTACACACACACACACACAAACTTAACAACAATTCTACCAACTGTCCACTATTTACTCCACAAAAACCACCCCAAATAGCACATAATCACAAAACAAACTATGGTTTTTTGCTTTTTATGTCAGTCAGAATAAGCTGCAGTGTGTGGGACCAGACCTTTTGCTGTTAAGTCAATGACAACCAGACCACCGCATACAGACAGCGAAATAAAGCGAGACAGGGACAGGGAGACAGAGGTGAAAAAGACAGAGGAGAAGGGAGAGAGTGAAAGAATGAGCTCTGATTAGACTCCATATTATGTATGCATCTCCATACTTCCTCTTTGCTCCCCTTTTATTAAGGATCTTATAATGTGCCATCATTCATGTCTGTGTGTCATTCTTCCCCTCTGAATGGGATCATAATCTCCTCAGCTTTGCTTTTAATGGCAAAAGTGACAATATGCTAATACCTGCTGGGTGTGCACCTCAATTTGACACCTCTGTGATTCTGTGGGTTAGCGTAGGCAGATGTGCCCACTGAAGCGGAACCGGCAGGGCCACGTAACAGGCTTACTCATTAATGAGGCTCTGACAAACCACAAGCATGCCAATTAATGGGACTGAATGAACCCTTTAAACTGGAAGATTAAGAACCGGCGCATTCTGACGAGACAACGGAGACCATTGCGGTAATGTATTCCAAACTATGGCGGAAGACTCTGATGGTAATGGTTTCACACAGGACACCGTCACCGTCAATACTCTCACATTGGGAGGTGAAAAGGCAAGACAGATGGTTTGTTCTGTCAGAGAATTGTAAAGATTGTAGACTGGTGTGCAAAGTGCACCAAAGGTCAAAGCTTGTTTATATGGAGCACCACAAGAAAGTAAGGGTCTTGTAGAAGGACTAATAGGCAACTGACAGTTTATGGAGCTTGTTGCGTGGCAGGTCTGATTAGATGTGTGTCCACCTGACATGTTACCCTCCTTTGTCTGGAAGAAACTGCAGAAGTTGAAAACCCATGAGAGATGACCCCACTAGCACCTTGTCCACCATTGACAAATGTCTTCTCCGCAGGGTAGTGTCAATCAGGCAGCGCAAGCACTTTATTGAGCCTCTGCCATGCTTGGGGACAGGACAAGTGACCATATGAGTTTTTTTTTTTAGTTCTGTTCAACTTGTGTCCCATTTGTACCATCCATGTCGTACCTTACGAGATGGGAAAAGGCACACTGTGGAGGCAAGGAAGGAAGGGTGTTTGAGAAGATTGCTGAGAAGCTGCAATGGGGAAGTAAAACACATAGGGGTGGTCAGTCTAGTAAGTGGTCTGACATGGGCCCCTCAGTTTGCTGCATTGATTGTTCTCTCTTCTCCCTCGACCCCACCCTGTAGGAGGAGGCCTCAAGCAAAATGCCGGTAATTGATCCTACAGTATATCCCCTTGCGCACTCCCTGGCCTGCAGATGCTGTAGGGGATCTTTCACTGCTAATGCACCCCCTTGTTTTGGCACTTGCTGTTCCTGCTGTGGTAACCCCTTAAGTCCTAGCAAGGCTGGATCATTAGGCCTAGGAGCATCCAGTCTTCAAAAGCTGCCTACATCCTGGATCTTTTTATCATGTTTTTCACAATCCCAATTATTGACAATTCCTATAGAGGCTTTGATGCAGAATCATTGGCATTTCTGCTGGACACTAGTGAGAAAGCGAAGCTTGTGATCAAACCCAACTGCTGCCCATGCAGATAAAAGTAAATCATCACTACCAATTTGTTCCAATGTCCTGCTGCGATCAATCACTTCTCCAAAGTTGCTCAGTTTGAGCATCCAAACAAACATACTGTCAGATGGAGGGTTTAGGTACTTTTTTGTTGCTTTGTTTGACTTAACCACCCTCCGGAAAGCTCTGACACCAATAACAATGTTTATAACCTCTCAAAGAGTTATTGTAAGTTCTTCAGATCCATTTCAGGTATTTGGGTTAGTTTTAAGCATATGCTAAATTATAAGCTTCATTGGTCAGGCTAATTAATGGGTCATAGCATCCCCTTGAATTGATTACTCTAGATAAGGGCAGGCAAATCACATAGGGTAGACCCTCACAGCTAACTGCGAATTAATTACTGGCCCGTGGAACATGAAAACTTAAAAAACAAACTTGTTATTACCGGTCCTCACTGTTATAGTGCATTATTGGGTTTCTCTGGTCAGACAGCTCTTTACAAACTTGCTTTATGGCTACCCTTGCCTTTGGCATCTTGTTGATGATGAATAACAATTTGATAGGGTTTTGTAAGAAACTTTTTAAGAGCATAATTTAAAAGAAGAACCATGTACAGAAAAATATGATACTAGACAGTGCTTAAAAGTGGGAAGTTCCTCTCATTGTTTTAAAATCATCTTAGTTTGTCACTATCCTGCTTTAACCAAAGAAACAGTGCAAGTGGGTCTTGGGTCTTGCTACAGCCCATTAGCATTTGTTTCTCCCCTGAACATAATATCTCTACCAGCTCCATCCCAAAAGGAAGTCTGCCCAGCAACCAATTGGCTGTAAGTTCCAGTTCAGGAAGCACCAATTACAACAGACTCTGTGATAGTCCCTTATGTTCTGTCTGATGCGGATGAGGTGTTACATGTTGTCAGCTGCAGACCTCTCTCGTGTGGCCTTGCCCGATGTCACACTCTTGCATCATGAGGTGAAGATGGAGTGTGTTGTCTCAGCCACAGACGGATGTCCGCAGTTGGCCTCTGGAGTCTCAGACCACAAAGTGAGAGGAGTAATTGAGTATCAGTGGTCAGCCCCCTTCAGGCTTACTAAAGGGGGAAGAGATCATGCCTCAAAATACCTTTAAGCTCAGTCGAATCTGGCCCACATTAATCTCTCTGCATCCAACTGTTTAAAAGCCAAGTGCACTTTCGAGATTCTCACAAACTGTTAGTTTAGCTTAATCAAGCTAACAATAAATAAACTTATTTAAATAACTTATGCATTTTGAATGATATGTACTTATTGATTTAACCCTTAAAAGGTAGTAAATTGCATTTACAGCAGTGTGCACTAGTGACAGCATGTGGTTAGGTACCCATTTTGGCTTCTGACAGTAACAGACACGCCAATTAATTTTAATGTGGCTCTGCATCTTTTCAACTCTGTAAACCAAAGAGTGTGAATTAGTTCCAAATCAAAACTTCAGACACAATATTTAAGCTTAAACTTTACAGCACTGGTGACAGAAATGGGTTTTGAAGACTATTCACAGTGCGGCGATGTCACCACACTGTCTCAGATTGCCTTTGAGTTGCACCATATCGAACCCCTGCTGATGTGGTTACTTTAGTGCCTCAGCGATGAGACAGAAAAATATATTTTAAGTAAAAAAAGAAAAGGAACAAAAAGCGAGCAAAACCTCTTCATGTTTTCAGTCTTGTGGTGGAATATCCCTCTTTTCTCCTGGGAATGGCTTTTGTTGTTGCTGGAATCAGAATATCAATCAAAGAAAACTGTAAATGAGACACAAAGGGATGCGAAATTAGCGCTGTTGCTAATTGATCAATGGCTTGTTCAAGGACGTAAGAGCCTGACTGGTCTCATTAGCTCAAATGTACAGGGGTCTCAGACTAAAGCACCTTTCAGAGAAAACATCGCCAGAGGGCATTCTTCCTGCCCTCAAGTAAAACTTCAACTGAAAATATGCGGGGCTTTCGGTGAGTTTATTTGGTGCTGTCATCCCTTCAAAGTGTTGTTGTTTCTTGCAGTTGGCGGACAGATGCCGTGTTCAAAGTGTTAGATTCCTTGTTTTTTCCCACAGCCACAACTTAGGGCTATCAAGGACTTAGTGCACAACTGATCCTCTAATACCCTGAATTTCATACAATTGTGTTGCTGGAAAGTGAAAAGAAATACAACAGAAAACATCTCTGGCTCTTAAGAGGGTGGCCATTAGCGCTCTAAAGACTGGACAGGGTTTAACTTGTCAGAGGACTTCAAAGCCGGCGGTGCTGGTTTCTCTGAATCCGCTCGGGCTGATGGGGAATTATTGATTGCGTGCTAAAACATCTCAGGGCGCTGGTGTACAACATTGGGCTTTTAAATGCAGCCCCTCAGACACAGAGCATGCATAATGCATTTGTTTCCATCAGCAAGGTAGATTCACTAGAAATAGTGGGGTCGATCTGTTGATGTAGTCAAACTTGCTAAAGAACTACCACAGGTTGATACAGGGGAATTAAGGTGTGAATTTTACTAAAATCATATCCCATCAAATCTACTTTTAAAACTTTTGAAGGTGAAGTATGTAATTTACTGTATGTGCCGCTAGTCACACCAGACTGATTTTTTTATATGAACTTAAGGCACTTTTATGTCCAAGGAGTTTATTTTTATTAAAATAGAGTTTAACTTTTTCTTTGGTTATAGAAAGATTGCATTAAAAATAGAAACTTTGTCGATTTCTGGCTTGAGTACCCTTGCCCATCCTGTTTCACTCTTTCTGCCCCATGCTTTCCTTTGTGATGTGTTTACTATCCTATTAATAATAATAAATACCCCCCCCCCCAAATAATAAGGTCAAAATATATCATAGTTTAAAAAAAAAGCTTTTTGGTGGCATGGTTACCTCCTCATGCAAACAACTTTTGTTCGCGAGCATTTATTCAGCATTTATATACAACGTGAAAGTTCACACTCAATGTTTCATTTTGGCCTCTCGGCTTGGCATTTTTTGGGGAGACAAAAAATGTGGTCACACTTTATATTAAGTGGCCTTAACTGCTATGCACTTAAATCAGAAAATAAGAAGTACAAGTACAATTGTGTTGTTATTGTATTGAAAAACCCTTTGGCTGCTATTGAGGTGGGATACGGGTAAGATTAGGGACAGGTTTGGGGGTATGGGTAGGTTTAAGCGTGGGTTAAGGTGTAAGGGATGAGTCAACAGTTCAATTATAAATGTAAATACAGAATTTAATTACAGACGTAATTACATTTAGGTATTTTCAAAAATATAAGTACAGTATAAAAACATGTACGTATAAGTGCATTGTACCAAATTATTAATTTAAATGTAAGTAGTAGTTAAGACAACCTAATATAAAGTGGGACCAAAATGCTTGCAAACAGAGTTCCATCATCCACTCAATGTTTTTTTTTTTTTTCTTTTTTTGACGCAAATTAAAGACTAATTCAAACATAACACCATTTCTCATCAAATTGCTATGGGACCATTTTTTGGCCCCTTTGATTAATAAGAGCCGGATCTGCATTCAGATCACACAGGTGCTCCAAATGAGCAGGGTCAAAGGTCAGATGGTCCGTGCAGAAGCAATTTGCACCACTCGAATAATTTTCGTTCTAGACTCCTGGTGTGAAAATGTCCATTTGTTTAGCAATTCAAATATTGATCCGTCTGCTTCCAGGGGTGTTGTTCAGCACGGATGTTGAACATGCACCTTTCTATTGAACCTGAATAAATATATTGTAACGACCAGCCAGAGCAGCATTTATCAGACCAGTACAACTGAACTCTGACATGAATACAAACAAAACTGCTAGCAAACGCCTACCATGAAATATGCTCCAGGAACATAATTGGGTGCCATGTGGAGCTCATCTCAGCAGACTTTCCACCAATCAAGCTCAAAACAGGTGCAGAGAACAGCACAGCTCCTTCCTCTTCTCATTTGGCTGTGTGCATGCGTGTGTGATGCGAGAGGAAGTGAGGGAAAGGGGGGGGGGGGGGGGGCAGCGGCTGTCCTCATTACCAGCAGGCTAACACCTGAGGGATGAGATGTATGTTGATGCCCAGACCTGATTTTCACCCCTATTATCACCAGCAGGGGGTCGTCGCTATGACATTACGGGGACTGAATGAGCACGGATGGGGCAGAACTGCCAGCTTACTCTAGAGGGCTAACAGAACTCCGGAGTAGAGCTTAATGATGAGGGGCTGAGCGCCATCAGATTGGTGCTCATTCAGTGTGGCAAGGCTAAATCAATACCACCTGATGAGGGAGTCTGACGGCCTTAAGATGTGTATCAACATAGAGAATGTTTTTTTGTTCCCTTCTCCCTGTGTGTCAAAACTAATTGGGTATAACTGCCTATCACTTATTGATTAATCAAGCAGAATAGCTATGGTCTGTGACTGACAGCTATATTTTGTTTTGATTGGTAGCTACTATGACTCATTGGGACTATAACATAACACAACACAGTGTGGGAAAGTGCAAAACTATAACATATTTACAGTAAAATTTAAGAATACTATAGTAAAACATCACAGTAGAGAGTAGCACAAGAAGTCTCACTATAATTCCAGAGTTGTTCAGAAAAGTACAAGCTTCAATAAGACAGAGAGGTATGTGAGATACAACAGAAAGAAAACAGTAGACAAAGTTTTGATAATGAGATTTTGTCAGGATTTGCTCACTGTCAAACCTGTATGACAAATACAAAAGAAGAAATTTAGCAGCATGTCTGAGCTTCTGAAAGTGCAACCCAGGCTCACTGGAAATATGTGCCTCTACATACATTTCTGCAAACCTGTAATTATGTACCTTACTGCACGTTTTGCTACATGTCCAGAGAGTGATGCTAATACACACGTTTAATATGTAACCAAGGCACGTTTGTATTAGGTTGGTACATGTATGTATTGCAGTGTATTTATAATGATGCTCGAGGTACGTTTTGTGGCCATTCAAATATCCAGTGAGTGTCACTAAAGATTAATACTCTATCATGTTGGAAATATCCCCTGCACCAAACCTAAACCTACTCGATAGTGTTAACAAATGCAAAAGTAATTTAAGAACTTATTCGCTGATGCAGCCATGCTATTTTTACGTCCATACGCTG
>JAUMHE010000023.1:2192839-2203831 GCA_032359235.1 Enteromius mattozi
TTTTTACCTAATTCTGTTTTCCATAAATTTTCATCAAGTTTTATGAAATATTAATAATCAAAAGCATCTCTACTTAACTGATTTTATTTATTTATTTATTTATTTATTTATTTATGTGTTGTGTACTTACATTTGTCTGCTAATTTCTGGTAAATAGTCCTTAAAATATATTTTTTAAATAATAATGTATCATTACATTAAGTAATACATTTCTGTCACAGCTTTTTCAAGTGAAGTTTTTTTGATGTATTGGTGAAGACCTTTAGGTTTCTGTTCGTATATGATATTTTCTGAAAGAAATGGTAAAATGCTTATGAAGTGATTCTTAGAGTAGTTCTGCAGATTTTTTATGTGTTCATGCAGAGGCTAAAAACACTGTGAGCGTCACGCATGCTTCAGATAAGAAAGTGTCTGTGTGTCTGTACGTGTGTGCCTTTCATTCACACGAAGACATGCAGAACATGCAGGAGTCATATTTAAATGTTTTTGTTTGTTTGCTGCTTAATATTAACAGACACAAGTCCATATTCAATTTTTATTTAAGTGCACAAAACCTATGTTTGCTGTGTCCATCCAAAATTTGGGAAATTCCATAACATTATGTGTTATACAGTAAAATCCATTTTTATGACTGGATTCTGTGATTCTGTCAGCATTTTCTGCATTGCGTAAATCAAAGGGCTCTATTTATAAATTTTTTAAAATATTTTGTGTTTCACATGACATTCATGGACTCTAATGTACTTGCAATAATAAATAATAATAATAAACAAATTAATTAAAATAGACAGATCAAAATCAAAAGCCAATACCAGTGAGTGACAATTCTGAGTTCATTCATAATTGCACTTGTGTCTGGATTTCATGCCGAGTCCAACTTCGAATACCTCAGCTCTATTCTTCAGTGTGAGTTTATAGGATTTTTCACCCTTTTTTATCATCCACAAGGTCAACACTGTGAGTCTGAACACCTGCAAAATATATAATTGTACATTTCTGGGCTCAGGCACACAGTATGCACTGAGACCAATTTGTGTTTGTGGATTTTAATAATTTAGTTTACAGAACTAAGTGGCTAGGTCACCACACTACATCTATTTTCTCTCTCTGACACACACACACAGCAAAATTAGATCTGGCCATTAAAATTCACCTTGAAACACCTCTACATGGTGCAATCGGGATTATTTGGGGTTACCAAGAGTGTCATGTAGAAAATAGCGCATTTGTTCAAACCAAAGGCATTCTGGATTTTTTTTTCAAACTGTGTGGCAGTGGAGAGAATGCCTATGGCACTCAACAAATGCAGCAAGTGGCACATCAGTTACCATTTGGAATGTGTGATATGTAAGCATGTCTTATAAGCAAGAATTCAGGAGAATAAATAAGTCACTGAAACAGGCAAACACACAAACGTGTGGGAAAACAAGGCCGATCCGGAATAATTTAACCAGCCACTGCATATCAAACACTCAAAACGCTGGAATCTAAATCAGAAGCTCGACACAGAGATGGCATGTAAGGCAAGGGTTTGTTAATGTGGGGCTGTAACCCAAACAAACAATCCAGACACTTTTCCTGCTGCGAGAGGGGGAAGGTATAGCTGTTTGTGCAAAGTGCTTACAGAGGGATCTCGATGAAAAGGTTAACGTTAAATCCGCAGACAGGTTGGGAGAAGTTTCCCTGTGCCGGTCTTCTCTTTTTCTTTAGAGCGGTTAAGATGAAAGGAAGCTGTTTCTAAATCAGTAAAGAAAAGGGCAAAGAGGAACTAGACGGTTGACGGTTGTTTTTTTGTGAAAAAGAGATATGCTGCTTCCTTGGGAACTTCCTGATGTAAAGAGAGGGGCCAGGGGCATTATTATTCCAGAACTCATCCTGCACCAGATGTCTTGCTTTTTTTAGGTCCTGGAGGAGTGGCGTCTGACCCATGCTAACCCCTGGTCTAATGAAGGAATGACTTTGCTTGGAAGTAGTTGAAAGTAAACTGCAGTGTGTGAAAACTCTGACTCACAAATTAACATGAGAAATTAATCTTGTGGATTATGTTCAGCCTCTCAACAGCATAAACACTGTGCCTGGAGACACTGAGCTTCTGAGCATAAGGTTTTGTCAGAAACTCAATGTCTTCACAGCTTTTATGCTGACATGATACTCTTTTTTTTTTTCTAGAAAATTACTTATTAATTTAAATTAAATTAAGCAAAAATACATTTAAACCATTTTACATATCTCTGATTTGAATTAAACGTCATTAAAATACGCAACCTTGAAAAATATATATTAAGTCTTTATAAAAAATTATGATTAATATGCATACTCATTTTAAGGTATAAGGGAACTGTGTTATTATTATGTCATTATGTTATTATTAAACCAAGATAAATACAAAAATCATATTTCTGAGAACCTGGCACATGTATTTATATTTCTAAAAGATTTTTCTTTATCGTGGACACTCTTATTTCTCACTGAACCTGAAATAGAAGCATATTTGAATCCCCCAATGCATAAAATGCACCACACATCTTGGGAGATGAATTGGCCTTCATCTCAGAACAAACAATCCCCTCAATTTACATTCTACTGAGCCGTGTCCGTTCTGAATAAACTGCAGCACATTTATGGATGTTCTACTGAAATACGAAGCTTGTTTGCTGTTCTTAATATGATTTTGGATAAACATTATATGAATATGAAGACAAATTAAATCATGAATATTTACTTTTGCTAATGTTTTTTTCTCCATCAACGCTGTTAATGGATGTACAAACATCTGCAGAAATGAGAAAACTCTGCATTAGTCAGTGTGTTCCATTGCTTCGCAATACACTACATGAAAATCTACGACCAGATGGTAGTTAGCAGCTAATGCGCCCAGTAATCAAATAAAAGAATCCAATACTCATTTTCTACTTTATGAAGACTTAAAAACAAATAGAGTTATTCAATTGTTTTTCAAACTGCAATTTGCTAGATCGAAATGAAACAGTTAGTTTGGCTGAAGATTAGATCCATTTTCCACGCGAGGGTGCGTATCCTCAACATTTAATAGCAAATGAAAGCATTACATATGCATTTGCTTGAAAAATGATGACATTAATGGCCATCTGGCTCTGTATGTATCAATCTCAAACTTGGCTTTGAAACTCACCTTAATTGCTAAATATGTGCAACCAAATGGCTGCGAGTTATATTGATATGTAGCGCAGATACAAGCACCGAAAAGGTGGGGAGTGATGGGAACGTGCCAGTTTACAAATGCAGCAAGACCTGATGAATACATGCATCAAAGTATAAGGACTGCGAGTGTAAAAATGAATCATCTCACGTCGGCCTCCAAAATATTCGTCTGGGTATTATGAGAACGTATTGCATCGTTACTCAAATGTCAAATGTAGGCAGGCGCGCTGTACGTCAAACATGTATGCATGTGCCAGTGTGTCTTAATACCGACTGGTCTTTGCATATGACACCCCAACATAAAATAGTAACGAGACCCATTTGATTCATCATGTTCGTCTACCAGGACAGATGAACACCAGGCATAAACCACCTTGTAGCCATAAAATACCCCACTAAATGGTTTTACACTATCCTGTAGAGCTTTACTACTGTCTCAATATCACCTATGATCACCTAATCTGCGCTTGATTTTATAGCCCCACGTGCAGAGGATTGTGGGAAGACCACAACAGCATCTCTGCACTGTTTTTCTCCAGCCACCTCTCTCTCTCTAACCTGCCTTTGGCACTGACAGGCTGACTGACTCGAGGTGAACCTCGGTGATGACAGACAATAGCCTTTATCAGTGACTTGCACACCGCAAGGCTGCTGTTCTGAAGATTAGGTCCTGTGATCCGGATCCCCGCCCCCAAACCACAAGTGAAGCTTTAGAATCTTTCATTTTTATCCAAGGGGTCAAGGTTTGACTGGTTAGCAATTAGCCTATGCAGATAGATACTATAAAGAAGCAATTTTTATACACTGACACCTTTTTAAATGTATAATGTGTAAGTATTTTGGTTTACTAGTAACATATCAACAAATGTGTGCAATATTTCTACAAAATTGTGTTGTATGATATTTTATGAGACTCAACCCAAGTGCTCCCCATCACAAGTACAGTGCTGTACCAGGTGTGCAACCAAGCAAGCTTACTACATCAGAAAAGCCATACATATGCAGTGGGTTATGTGTTAAAATATTTGTGGACCACAAAACCAGCCATAAGGTTCCATTTTATGAAATTGAGATTTATACAACATCTAAGAGTTTTCCACTCATTTATGGTTTGTTAGGATAGGACATTATTTGGCTGAGAAACAACTATTTATGGAATCAGAAAAAATAATATATAAAAAAAATAAATAAATAAAAATAAGAATTAAATATAGAGAAAATCACTGTTAATGTTGTACAAATAAAGTTTTTAGCAATGCACGTTTCTAATCAAAAATTACGCTTTGATATATTTATGGTATGAAATTTACTAAATATTCTCATGGAACATAATTTTTAAGTAAAATGCTAATGATTTTTGGCATAAAAGACAAATCACTAATTTTGAACCATACAATGTATTTTTGGCTATTGCTAGAAATATACCCATGCTTCTTAAGACTTTGGTTTTGTGATCCAGGGTCACATTTTAGTTTATATCAACACTACAGTAAAAAATTATTTGTGCCATAACATTCTGTATTTAGTGTTAATTTTAACTTCAAACTGGAGTGAATGTTTGAGTTTTGAAAAATAAATAAATAAATAAAGTAGCTACTATTTATATTGTTAATATTTCAGTAAAACTATGTTTTAGAAGTGACTTGTTATGTTTAGAGGGCACTTAGAAGTGTGCATTGAACTTACTTTTTCTCTTTTTGCTGCCTTTTTCTCTTTTATGTCACAGCACATGACAGTCTCTAGACATGTGTGCTAGCATTAGCTAGCAATGTCAGGATGCTATTTCCTTGCTGCTTATGGCCAAACATGAGTTTCAATGAGCAAAAAATGAAAGGAACAAAACACACTGTGATTGAGATGAATGGGAATGCTAATGGCTAGCTTACTCCAGGTGTTACAGACCTCACAAAAACCCACAATTCTCTCCAGGGCTGCTTTTTAATTGGCTCATTTCTTGACTATGAAGCAGTTGTTTTAATTGACTAGGATCTGTATAGGCTAAGAGATGAGAGCAAATGGACAAAGAGGGAAAAGGAAACTCAAGGGAAGGGAAGGGCAGAAAGTCTGATTCACTCTGACATCTCTGGGACATGTGCCGCATGGTTTTCCTGTCTAATATTACCAGGTTTGAAACATAACCTTGGATTGATGATATTAATGCCCTCTCTTCTGAATACAAATTCACATTTCAAAATTCTGATGACCTTGGACATATTTATGCTTCCTTTCTTATAGCATCAGCATATTTTAAAAAGTAACATTATTTTGAAGTTACATCCTGTCAACAATGTTTTTCCTGTGACAGTTCAAACACTAATAAGATCTCATGGAAATGCTCAGTAGACAACCTGTCAATGCAAACACAAATGACCACATGAAACAATGATGACCTAAGAAAAATATTTAGCTATACAGTAGGGGGTCAACAATGGAAGTCTGAAATCTGACAATGATGTCACTTTCAATAAGCAGACTTGGTATAAACCAATACAAACCCTCACGAGTGATTAAATGATAAAATAGGCTCTACATAAATATTAACCCACCTGTACCACAGATGTGAGCTGACAGCTTTAGAGACATGCTCACAATGCCATCCCACGTTCTGGGATTTCATTGGGAATTTTCTAGGAATAGCATCAGGCAAGTTTCTGCAGTACACACACACACAGAGAGAGAGAGAGAGACAGAGAGTTATGTGATTTTGGTCAGATCTGTGTATGGCCTACTAAACGTCATTTTCATTGTCATGTCAAGGTTTCACAGGCTTTTAATGCACTATTAAGAATGTTAGATTATTAATTTATTCAATTTATCCAGGGATGATAAGATAAAGAAGTATTTAGCTGGTCATGTGATCTCAAAACGGTGGCCTACATGAAGTGACCTGCCACATGTTAAGTAAAACTGCTTTAACTGTGATGCTGCTGTTAGAATGATCTTAAATACAAGTTTTCTAGTTGGAATGTGAGCCTCTCAAGTCATATTTATGACTTGAAAACTGAATTTAAAATCCAAGTATTCCCCACATGCTTTCATTTCTATTTGCAAAACCCAATAAATGCCACTTAAAAAAAAAAAAGAAGCTGATTGCCATTGCTAAAGACTGGTTCACAATAACGATATAGATGTACAAATCATTCTCAATGTTAAAGAATAGCAGCGTCCACACCACAACTGATGATAAAGGCACAGAGAAACAATATCGTTCTAATAATTTTCAGAACAATTTTTTCCAGCTGATGAACGATAGACATTGACAACCAATCAGAATCAATCCTGCTATCACACGCTTAAGTCAATTTTAGCGAATTAGCACGCTGTATTCAGGTCTGCTACCTACTTTCACTTTGAAAGAATGCACTAGCTGAGAGAAATTTTTCAAAGCTGCATAAAAGTGATCGAGGATGAATAATTTCAACTTGATGAACCTGTGATATGTTCTTCAGGGTGTAGAAATAAAATGAAAGATTAAACGTTTTCACAGAACCATGCAAAAGTTCTGTGTCATAGTCATAGTCATACAGTCTATGATCACAACAACAACCTTTGTCAGGTGTCTACATTGTCATTTGTGGAGATTACAATGATTAAACAAGTGTTTTTTGTTTGATTGTTTAAAAAAAGCATACTTTCAATGAAATTTAATTTTGTAAATTACCTGTATTCTGCAAATAAACTCTTCATATTTAAATATCAATTCAGTGTTTCTATTTTACACAGCATTTATTTGATCGTAGAGTCAGCTAAACATCTAGGCTTCATTTCATTAAAAATCTAATGGATATTACTTAAATATCCTCTATATTTTTGTTTTAAGATTCCCCCCCAAAATAAGCAAGAATTACCTTGTCATTCTCCATTATTCCAATGCTTTCTGACAACAAAACGCTTACACACAACAGACTCATACAACTTCAAAGGGAAGTATGTGTAAGAATGTTCCAACAGCAAATGGAGGCAGCATTAGTATTATCATATGATTTTGAATATGTATTTTTTTTAAATATACTATATTACTTAATTTATTTACATAATTTATAGTGTTTATTTGCACATTTGTAATGAAGAAAAAGCACTTCAGATAGTAAAAATAAATAAATAATTCACAATTATTTATTAATTATTTATCAATTCACAATCGCAATGTAATATGTTTTCATAAAGGTACATTTGCATCAAAGCAAGCAGAAGTCTGAGGAAAGAAAACACAGAAACAAGCAGAAACTTCCTTGCTTAAGTACTTGAAAGGTGTGGTGTAGATTACTTTAGAACAGTATTATTGTTGATATATGTACACTTAAAAGGTAAATGAGCTGCTCCATTTACCCAGATAAGAGCCCGTTTTCCCTCTAAGAGCTAATTTATTCAGATGCTCTGGGTTTGCTTGGCCATTAGCTTTCAAATGAAGATACTAGTCATTTAAACACTGCTTTTAACCTGACAGCTCAGAACACTGCTCACATCACAACAAAGCCAAATTGATCTTTTGAAGGAACAGTTCAGCCACAGTTAATGTATAGCAGTCTCTGCCAAGCATGGACGTTCCCAGACAGTTATGAATATTTCAATCAACACAAGGCTTTAATAATGTCATAGCCAAAATCATCAGAGAAGATCCAGGGGCCACAGGGGCTGTCATTTAAGAAAAAAAGTGAGGATGTTAGGTCTTCTGTTTGGGGAAAGCACCTGTCAATCATGAGTGAAGCAGCAGGAAAGCATCTGGCCTACCCAATCAGGAGAGGTCCCAGCACAGCAGGTCCGGGACTAGGAAGAGGAAAGCCATCTGGAGAGAGGCTGGACTCTGAAAGGGCCACACGTCCTACGGTTGACACGCGACAGGTATACTAAGATTTGACGTGATTTAATAAAACACGTCTAGGCTAGACCTGTCACTCAGACAAAGAGTCACACAACTCTCTAATGAGTGTAAATCCCAGCGCTCTAATACACATGTACCATATTTCTGGCATTAACATCAGGACAGATTGGGTAACAGAGCGTTATTGTTAACTAGTGGCAGAACCTTCAACAGAACACACATTTCATCACTGTCTCAACTTGTAGCTGAACTGAAAACACACCACAATGGACTTGTGGAAATAATGTAAAAACAAAGTCTATTTGTAATCCTATTAAATTTATGGTAAAACAAAACAGCAACTGTGCATGCCAGAAATTCTCTATAAAAAATGTATTATAAATTATAAGGACGGTTTAGGTATTATGGGATGCTATATTGATGTCAGTATTATATTACAATTTTTTATACTATATTCTGTCATATAATGTTAATATACCGATCTACTTTTTACCTTGTACTGGAAAACACCATAACAACAGAGATGGTAAAAACAGAAAGCTGCATGATTACATCCTATATTAATACATCCTTAAATGTTTTACTGAGAACAAAAATCAGAAAATATTTTATTAATAAAAAATGTAATCATTTTTAGGCATCACATCAAGACATACTGGGAATGTCCTTTTACTGTTTTGCACCATAAGTTATACTGTCATTTATAGTTTTTACTTGCAAAAAGGATTTTATAACACAGTGTTAAAATATTAGCTAAATTTGATATTAAGTAATATATAAAATATTAAATTATAAAAAAGAAACAATGAAAATCAAAATATGTTTGTTTGTTGATTTATAGAATAAATATAGAATTTAATAATATAACAAATTATAAAATAATAATCACATCGGGCTAAATAAAACATGGTTTTGAAAATTGCAGTTAACCAATTAACAGGTGTTTAATGTTGAATTTAATAAAATATAAGTAAACAGCTGATGGTCATATTTTTGATTAATTCATTGATTAATTAATTAATTAATTTATTTTTTTATTTTAGTGCAAATGATCTGCATATTTCAGCATTGGATTAACCCCATAAATGCTGGAAAGTGCGTTAAGAAAGTTAATAGGCTGATTGATTGATTTAATATAGACATAAAGGGGTACCTTCCAGAATAAATTTGTGAGGGAGCAAAATTAAAAAAAAATTTTTCTTAGAAGTATGATCATCAGTGCAAATACTGGCAGATTAGTGCCAAAACTGGTAACCAGTGTGGAAAGCAATGAATAGCACGATCAAAGATGTGTTCCAGGAAATCAGAGAGAATGGAAATTTGTGCGCTACATTTACCAAATCATCAACATGATTAATAGTGGATTACACATCATAAAAATAGAGACCCAATTACTGGCGTAAATTAGAACCCAGCATTACCACCATGCTAATAAGCACTGAACATAATTGCATTTACTGCAGTATAGCCAGGCGAGATAGATAAAGTCCCCCTCTATCTCATTAATCTCTCAATAACGTCCACTGCGTATTTTGGCCATTATCACTATGATTATATATAGTGTCTGCCATGAAAAGAAAGAACAGAGCACTCTCGCTGCATCGGCCCTATCTCCGAGCTCGAGGAAGGGTTTTCTCTGGCCCTTGTAGAGAGCATAAAACAGATAATTACCAACTCTAAAAAATGTCTCTTTTGTGCAACGGGCTGAAAGGAGAAACTCTCCAAGCTTTGAGAAGATAAAGCCCAAAACAAAAGCAGGCCTGAATGGTCGCAGGATTAGCTTTAATAGCAGTAATTACCAGTAGGGAAAGCAGCCGAGGCTCTCTGCCTCTCTGGCCATCGCACAAGGCTGGAGGTGAGTGATGTCTGGGGGGTCGGATGCATGAATCGAAGCCTCTCCTGGCTGTCCGACCAGCTGCCTGCCTGCCTCCCTCCACATTCATTTGTAAAACACTTGGGCGAACCATCCGCCAAGGCCCTATTTGCCACTAAAAGCTGCTATCTCCTCTCAGCCACAATAATGGGCCGTGCATAGAAAAGGAGGGTCCTCCAACCCAGTTGCTTCTTGAATTACAATCTAGGGTTGATGGTGGTGATGGGAGAGGCCTTTAAATTACAGCAACATGGGCTGGGCCCTCCGCTCGCCTCCGCCACTATAGGACACTCAAGCCACACAGGGTGTCCAAATGAAATACAATTATCCCTATTGGCATGATAAAGGGAGGTAGCGGGGGTGTTGTTGTTTAGGGACAAGAGAGAGCTTTAGCCTTCAGAGACTACAGAGTACTTAGAAAGAAACTTAAATGGTGGATTAATAAAAGCCTGCCACCCTTGAATAGGTGCGTTAATGTCTGACCCGCGATCGGGACGTCTCTCGTGTGGCAGCTGCACCTCTATGGAACTGGAAGAGTGGTGATTGGGCGCTCGCGTTGAAATGAATTGGTCAGCCATTAGCCACAATCGCTCTGAGGGAAGGCACAATGCAACACGGCCGCATACAACCAGCAAACAATGTGTTATTTTTGATTCAGATCTGAAATTCAATGGTAAATAAGTGCCTCTAAGTCTGAGACCCGTGCTTCCTGTCCTGATTATTTCTACTGTCTGAACAAAGCCACTTTTTTCCCCCTAATATGAGGTCTGACTTTTTGCAACCCTGTTACCAGTTTTCTGTAATTTGTTATCTTATTTTTATCTATTTATTTTTTCATATTAGGAATTTATTTAATAGATAGCACTTTGAGATGTGACATCTTACTTTCAAGTGGGTCCAATATCTAAATATTATTTAGGCATTATTCATGTAATTATTAAATGTTATCAATTATTATATTACCAAACCCTATATTTGCTCTATAAACAAATAAACAAACAGACGTCCGTGTGTGTGTGTGTGTGTGTGTATATATATATATATATATATATATATATATAATTATTATGATTATTATTATTATTTTTTTTTTTATTAATTAATTTAGTATTATTAT
>JAUMHE010000023.1:2203931-2215656 GCA_032359235.1 Enteromius mattozi
TCTATATGTTTAATATATATATATATATATATATATATATATATATATTCAATATATTTATCTGTAATATAAATATACACATGTAAATATTTTCAAAATATATACTGTATGTGTGTATGTATACATAAACATACACAGTACACACAAATATATTATGAAAAAAAAAAATCTTTATTTTGGATGAGATTAATCACAATTAGTCATTTGATATATTATATTTATATACAGTATATATATATATATATATACTGTATATAAATATAAAACATGGATTGACAAAAGACGTCTAGATCATCCTTCATTATATCCCGCCAGCTGTAAATGTTCTGGGCGTCTAAGAGTTTGCGATCAGTTCAGCACAGATGCAGAGCAGAGATGCGATCTGACTGAATAAAGTGGCGGCAGTAAAGCATGCCTGGCGCTCTGAGCTCATAGAGTGAGGTCACCCTTACACACACGCTCTCACACACACTTTACATCCAACGATTGATAGCTGGTGTCTTCTCCAGGCAACATCAGTGCACATCCCATTGAGCCGAGATGTAATTTTATCTATTGCCAGAAGCAATTCTTCCCCCTCAAAATATCTAATTACTGTGTAATTTGCTGCCATTTTGATATGAAATCCAAAAATGATGATGCTTAAGAGTAATGAGACATTAATTCAGAATCACTCCAGATAGACGTTTCGGGTGCTTTTCTTCGTGATAAGCCATGCAGTGGGGGATATTATGCAGCCTTAATGTAGATCTGCTTATTACAGTAATTTGTATGGGCAGCCTGTGTTTCATCTCCTTTTTTTCTCCCCTCTTCGTTTCTCATTAACATTTTCATGATGATTTGTTGGTTGTCTGGATTGTCCCTTTTCTTTCCCTCACCAGCTCTCCTCCTTTTTTCCAAACAACCAAGCAGAATTATCATCACAACAAATAGTAGTGTTAAAACAACTGTGGAAATAAGCAGAAGTATGTAAACACACAAGCAGAAAAATTAAGTTCAGGAACATGAAAATTGTAGGGGAGCTCTCGCATCTCATTATAAAGTCTCATTACTCCAAAAACAAAAAGAACCATTATTCTTATTTGCAAGCTGATGATAGTCACACATCATAACTTACATTCATATCATATATGTCAGATTCAGGAAAACAGGAAATAAAGTTATGTGCTCTGCTTTATTCAGCAATAAACCCTTCATCAAACTATCTATGATCTATAGTCAACAAGTTCTCATCATATAGAGTAAAATTGGGGAAGACATAATCATCAATAAAATATTTGCTGTGAAAACATAAGCATTACCGGTTCATCTGTGATTGAACAAATGACAAATCTCTGCATTATTCATCAAAAATAACCATGACAGCTCAGTCAGGAATTCCAATTATACATCTTCTGTGACATTTCAATATGGAAAAAATACAATTAAAGCTAGAATAACTGATCTGAATAATTGTACGTCCAACATGTAATTATACATTTCATTGAAGAGGATGATGTCGGATGCAAAATTCACTTTTACATGGTTTGCATATAAATGAGTCTAAGCAGTTTGTTGAAGTAAGCATCCTAACAATGACAAAAAATAATTTGCTCCTTTTATTTTTAAGCTCCAAAAAACCTTAACAGTTTTTGGGTGAACTACACCTTAAACATAACTCCATACATCAGAGCAACTGAGGGTGCAGTGGATTCGTTTTTTTTAAGGTAAAAAGAAGAGATGGGCGAGGTGAGCAGTAGCTTATTATAATTTAAAGAGACATGCGCCAAAATGGGGTACTGTAAACAGAGCTGTTTTTGACAAGGTAAAAATTGTGTTGTTTTACATGACTATTGAGGAATTTTAACCAAAGTATGTTGCAGACATTTCATGGAGAATCTAAAGAATCACACAAACTTGTGGAAATGGGCATACAATGTTCCTTTTAAAATGCTTTGAACTCTTCTAAAACTGTGAAAGTGCATAGTACACACGGTCACACTGAAATGACATAAAACCCATCAATGAATGTCCTGTAAGAATGTATTTAGAAGCAAAACATAAGGGGTGAAACATCTTGCGTAAATGCTAAAAGTGTTTCAGAAAAAAATTCAACAAAGAAACAAAATCTAAACACCAGTTGGGGGGAAAAAAGTACAGTGAGCAGGTTTGAATCATAGAATTACCTCTACTGCCCTTCGTGGTAACAGCCCAGTGAGTTTGGTCATCTTGTTGCCTGGTAAGAAGGCCTAAGATTGATAAAGAAAGCCCACTTTAGGACTACTTTCTGTAGAAATCGATATGACAGAGCCAACATGATGATTTGAAATTGACGAGCTAAATCTGCCGTTGGTCGAGCAAAGCAAGACAGAATTCCATCTGAAAAGTATTATAGGGTCTGTCTCTAAGATACAGCACGCCATCACTGCCTTCAGCATTAACTAACACCTTGTTCCGCAGCTCGTGTCAGATGTTGTTTAGATCAAACTTGGAGAGTCATCTCCTAATGTTTACACTCAATTCCCTTATTAGCATCTATCATGAAATGAATTTCTTTAGCACGGACTGATTAAAATGTCTAGCCACATATTTCCATTCACAACCTTAAAGTGACACAACCCTAAAGGATGCCCACATGTTCTTACATGTTCTAAGATACGAGACAGTAATTAGCTAAGACTAGATAATTGCTAACAGTTAGCGATGGGACAAACACAAATGCCTTCAAGGCACAACAAAACTCCTATTTACTTATATTAGCTACTGAATTGCTTTATTTTATTAACGTCTAATTAAGATGATGCTGCTGGTCAACAATGATGGATTACCCTTAATCACAAAGCAATTTTTGAAAAAGCTAAAAATATTGTACATCTGACCTTGAGCTATAAAACTCTCATTAAATCTTTGTCTAGTTTAGAACTATTGCACACTTGGTCAAAAACCAGATGTGATGCAATTAGATAAATCCTGTTACATATGTCCAAAAAAGCAGTGTTCTATTAGAGTCTGGCTTTGAAGACCACAGTAAGGGAGCCTATAAGCCGAGAGATCTGGAAACCCCACACCTCAGAGCCATAAGCGGAGTTGCTGATGGGCAGGAATTTGGACCCTGTGAACTTACCCAGAAAACTAGCGACAGGAGAGAAGGAAGAAAAAGAGAAAGAATAGGAATTGGCAGCTTGGTGTGAACAGACTCTGTGTATCACTGTGACCTGTGCTGACACCACTGTCATCACATCTTCTGTGAGGATAGAGGAATAAGAGGGTTGAGTGAAGGGAGGGGGATGTTTTCCACAGCAGCCAAGTGGGTGGGATGGTTCAAGGCAACTCAGCAGGGGTGTAGGGGAGTCTTGGTTGAACATGGATGAATGCATTATTTGGTAGAACAGTTTTAGAATGCATGGACATGGTGGCATGGTGAACTGTCTGTGCCACCTGTCAAGAGATTATGTAAATCAGTGTGCTATAATTTACAATTCTATGCTACAGTACTTCTGGGAAGATTCTCATCTGTCCGGACCATAATAGAACGGCCAACTGGATGAACCATTAATCCAAGTGGCCTGATCAGTTGTAGACTGATGGTGAACATTCCCTTGCATTTAGCATAAAATGGCATAAAACTGTAGCAAAGAATTGGGATGAAATGGGATGAAATGGGAGGTAGTCAGAATGCATTTGACAATATTGCATTTGTAGTCTGATAAAAGATTTTAGAAAAGCGCATCGGGAGGTCCAAATCTGCTACTCGAGAGCCACATTCATATAAAACTGACCTTCTCCATCAAACAAGCCTAAAGCTTTTAAGTTACAGTGAGTAACACCTTAACTATTTTTCAGGTGTGTCTGAACTTGGAGTTAAACTCTGCAGGACAATGGCCCATCAGGAGCAAGATAGGATGCCCCTGATGCCAAGAGTGCCCAATTCTGCTCCAGGCAGGCCACTGACCTGAATTATTTCTGCAGCATCCCTGCTTGGAAGTTTCTAGTGATTTTGAAGACACTGATTAGCTGTTTCAGGTGTGTTTAACCAGGGCTGAAGATAAACTGAAAAGTGATCCTTAAGGAGTAGGACTGGACACCCTTGGAATACATAAACAGGGCCAAGATTTCAAGAAATTCCTCGTTTCCTTAGCTTTTTGTGTTTTTTCTTGATGTGTTTGAGCTTTCCATAAACACAATAACACACTAACTCAGGTGTCTCCTGCAGGGTTTAGCTTCAACCCTAATTAATCACCTGTACTAGCTAATAATGGTCTTAATAGACATGCAAGAGACTTCCAGGCAGGTTTGTTGAGGCAATTTAAAACAAAAATCTGAAGGACACTGGCCCTCCATGATCCAAGTTTGGAGACCCTAGCACTAACTGGTGTATTAAAATCAGAGATCCGACCCTTAAAAACTGGACCACTGGTGGACATGCATTTGGGATGCAAATTACTATTAGGTACAAATGGCTGTCTTGGCTGGAAACCTGTGATTGGATTACCTGAGACCAAATACCAGGTCTCCTTCACTCTGAAACAGTCTATCCTTATTTAAAATCTTAACTCCACTAACCTGTGATTCCTTTCTTTCAAAGTCTTCTCTAGAGTGTTGCTGCTTGTATTTCTTCCAACAAGGTTAAATGCAGAGGAATGCCCACCAGCAACAACTGGTGAAGCCTCTCGTATGAGAGCTGAAATGTCAGAGAAACAAAGAGAAACATGTCCAGTTGACTAGAATGATGTATTGCAACATATGCTATAATCTGAAATCCTAGACAAATCCAACTCTACAAGCCTGCTCGCAATGTCTGGCATTCAGATTCTCTGAGAAGCAGATATTAGTGTCAGTGGCCCCAGTAGCTAAGTTCTCAGTCATCCAGTCCATTGAGTCCATGGTAATCCTACTCAGAGTCACTCACAGCTTTAGCGCGGCACTCGTATCAGTTGCGTAATCTATCAATTGATTAGCCTTCCATCACAGAGCCTGCAGTCATCCAGTAAAATGAAGTTCACTGTCTTCCCACCACTCTAAACAATGATGAGGTAATCAGTCTAATCGGATCTCTTTGTCCCCTCACTCCAAGGTTCTGGACAATCTTTGCTAAAGGTAATATTACCTGTCATCTTCCAATGTCTGAGCTATTATTTCTTTCACCTGACAGTGGTTTGAGCTCCTGGTTGCCATTTATTCATTACAGCGCATGACGTAATTCACCTTAAAGTATTTATATTAGTGAGCTTAAGGAAAAAATTTCAACTTTCCGAGAAACAGTGGAGGCTTGTGAGACTTCACAGCACTTATTAAAATGTGCAAGCTCATGAGATAAGCATACATGTCATCATGATGGTATTACAGGGTCTATGATTCCAGAGGAATGACAGCGTGATGAAGTACAGTAATATGATTTATCAGCTAATGCACATTTGTAACTGAAGCCTCAAGCCCTGGAACCAGTTACTGGCTCATCCAACAATTCTGCCAAAGCTTGAGTCTCATCTCTGCAATGGAGAAATACTGGAAGATGTGATCCTAGGTTAGCAGAAGATAAGGTAAAATGAGGATGGTTGCCACTGTCTTTGACTCTCAAAGACAAGGCAGAGGGACTATGTTTTGCAGTGCACTCCCAGACTTAATATCTGAGACGGTTACTGGCACGGTTACATCAGTGCTGGCATGGGCGGCACAGACTGAGAGGAGACATTACTCAGCACTATCCATTTCCCCCTGCGACGCGCACTGATCTGCAGATATTAGCATGATTACATTGTGAGATAAGGAGCTGATAAAACATCACATCATGTTTCCTTCCTCACAGGATGCTTATCAGGCTTGAATGCTACAATCAGAGGTTATCTGAACAATTAATCATTTTGTTTTATGGCAAATGGAATCTCAAGATTTTTGACGATAAGGGAAATGTAATTTAATGTGTAATAGCAGTACAACAATTGGCCTAATGCAATAATCACATAAAGAATTTGCTTGAATTGTTTTCAGGTCATGCAAAATTATATAAGCTCTAGTCTTCAGGTTCAAAAGAAGTTCAAAAATACTGGGTTAAAATTGCATGAGCTAACTGAGGCTGAAATGCCAGAGTTAAGAAAGGACATTCCAGTAGTTATTCAGGTAAGGGTTTGCATATTGTCCCCATCACTAACCTGTCTAAGTTTCGTTTTAATGTTTAACACAAAAGAAGATATTTTGAAAAAAAACAAACTGTTGTTGGTCTCCATTGACTTCTGTAGCAGGGAAATAAATACTATGGAAGTCAATGGGGACCATCAACTGTTTGATTACCAGCATTCTTCAAAATATCTTCTATGTTCACATGGTTTTGGGTTGACTATCCAAAGTTAAACAATTAATCAGCAATTAACAGGAAGTAATGTGTCAACAGTAGTCATCAGTGAGATTGGAGGACTGTGTCACATTATTGTCTCTTCCCTCACAGCACGAGCACAGACTCTCAGTCTCTCAGCAGCTGCCCTCTGCCTGATAGCATCTATTCTCCCCTCCACACGCTGCTTACTGCTGCAATTGATGCCGAGGTGACCGACAGAACACAAGGAATGAATCCCCCGCTTGTAATCTGAACCATGAGGTCGCATGCATGCTGGAGTTATCAGCACCATGGGAATGAATTCAGCCTCGTCAGCTGAGGGAATGGACAGAGACTGTCTTTAGCCAAAGCACTGAGGGACAGGACAAACAGGGACCCCTTCTGACTGTGGGCTGTTCATGAACTTTTAGAATAGACCTCTGTTGCTTTACCCGAAGGAAAAGTCATAAAATTTGCGAGGTGAAAAAATTAAGAGCTTGTGATTTCCTTTGCATAATCAGTTGCAGATGAATGAGAGCCTGGGACAAGAGGTTTCTTATGAAACATTCCAGAATAGATGCTCAGATTGTACAAAATGTCACAGATTTTTGTGCATGATGTTTTAGGCCTATTACCAGAAGCTGTATGCCCATACAAATGAGTCTTCTTGAATTAAGAAAATAAAATGAGTTTTATCTTTCATAAATAATAATGCATACGGCACAAATTATTAAAGAGCGCTGGCTGAAATTACTCATTCACATGGTTTTCAAAGATCTGGCGCTCGCTCTATAAAAATGTGCATGACACCCCTGACCACTAATATTTCATAATCAGAATATCTTTAAATAATTACTTCATGTTGGGATGGAGATGGTGATATACTCCATCTTTAATAGCAATCGTCTAATTAACATATTTTCATTACCTCTCCGGATGAATAATTTAGTGCCATGTTATAGTCATTAACTATTCGCTTTTAGTACAGTGATGGATTTAAAGGGACACACTGTTCAATTTGGGCTTCAATCCACTGAAATGACATGAATAATTAGAAGGCAACCCTTTAGTAATTGTACACTTGTCAAATGCTTTAAAATCAGACTGTCACCACTCAAGAACATTCAAAAGGGTTCAATTAGAATCACATTATGAAGGCCGGTGCTCCACAATGCTGACAGTTAGATGCTGTGGACTAGAGCTATCTAGAAATCTGAATATTTAATTTAATTTAATTTCATATTATTATACAGAAAGAAGATGAATTGTGACCCTGGACCACAAAACCAGTTATAAATCAAACAGGTATTTTTGTAGCAATAGCCAATAATACATTGTTTAGTTCAAAATGTATGATTTTTCTTTTATGCCAAAAACTTTTAGGATATTAAGTAAAGATCATGCTCCATGAAATTTCCTACCATGAATATAACAAAAACTATTTTTGATTAGTAATATGCATTGCTAAAGACTTTAAAGGTGATTTTCTCAATATTTGTATGCAGTTTCAAATAGTTGTTATATTGCCCTGTACTAATAAACCATACATCAAAAGAAATTTATACATATATATATATATGTTTTTCATCAGATTAAATGTGAAAATTTTCAATCTTGATAATAACAATAATAATTGGAAATAATAATAAATTAAAGGTTTGTGTGTGTGTGTGTATATATACATATATATATATATATATCAATAACACAAGAACATTTAATGAACATGAACAATTTTCACTTCTTAGTATTTTTATAGATTTTTTCTTTGATGAATATAAAGTTCAAAAAACAACATTTATTTGAAACAGAAATCTTTTTGAAATATATTTATAATTTGTCTTTACTTTACAATAAATGTCCTCATGATCAATTTAATGCATCCTTGCTTAAGTATTTCCTTAAATATTAATAATTAAAATATATATATATATTTTAATTAAAAAATAATAATAATTTTGATGCATATCAGGTTTCCACAAAAAATATTAAGCACTGACAACTATTTTCAATATAACTAATACTTATACAAAACTTTCTAAAGCACAAAATCAGTATATTTGAATGATTTATGACGGATCATTTGACACTGAAGGCTGGAGTAATGATGCTGAAAATTTAGCTTTGCGTAACAGGAATAAATGACATTTTTTGAAATATATGAATATTGAACAGTTATTTTAATTTGTAATAATATTTTAATTACTCCAAACTTTTGACCAGTATAACATGTGTGTATATACAGTATATGTATATTACATCATTCACCATCATTCTTCACTTAAGATCTTTTCAATGTGAAATAAACAAGCTCTTTTTGACAGCAGTGAACAAGCCTTCTTCCTCTCATATATCTACACTACCCTAGCAAAAGTCCTCCATCAAAGCAGTCAGTCCAGCCTGCTATGCCAAAATAAAGCTTATAAAGCAAGATTTCACTCAGCTCTATGGCAGGCCACGATGCCTTGGCCAGGGACCATATTTCCTTCTTTCTCTGAAAGAAATATTTGCCAAATATCTCAATTATGTCAAACTACCCAAGCTGCCAAAATGACTTACAGCTCTGAGGTCATGACAAACTGCGGGAGTGACGGAAAGCGGACCGCACACACACTTAAACACACGCGGCATCCGACCAGACCACGCCTGCTTTTAGCTACGCCATTAGCTCTGAAAGCCACTCGCTCAGCCCTCAGAAGTCAGCGAGGCCTGCCCAAACGCTGTACAAGATCTACCTACAATAACATGATCTATGTTTTCAGCCCCCCACCTCAATCACCCCCTACAACTTGTTCAAAGTAATGAAATTCCTCATTTGAGGCAGGCTGACAGATGGATTGGAAATCAAGAGCTCCAGATAAGTAATGTTGTTTTGATGCTGAACTGCGTCTGATTGATTTGAAAACTCCACCGACCAGGAGATGTTTTACCATCCTGGATGGGGGGCAGCGTGTAATTTAGTAGGGGCTATTTTCATTGCGCTTACATTATTGTCCAGACGTGTTTACGTGTGTGAAATTCTCCTCAGCCTGACAACACGGAACACGTTTTCCGTCCATTAGAGCCATTTATCATTATCATGCAAACAGCATGAGAATAGGACCTTCAAGAAACACCTTTACAAATTATCCGACAACTGCTTTATTTATTTTGCACTTTCAAGGGATTGAATTTTCAATCAACAACTTGACCTTACAAAATGACAAAACATGCCTGTTTTGAGGTTTGGAATGCTACGGCGATAGTTCTGAAACTGGTCGGTCGCGCTTCTTTTATTTTAATTTTCCAATATTGACCTTTTTTTGAATTGAGGAAGCTTCCTTGAGCTCCTAAGATCTGATTACACAACAACTGCCACTTACTCAACAGCCGAAGATATTAAAGTAGCACGTCGCACGTTGATTACTCACGGAAACACATATTGAAAATCCACATTAAATTTCCCTCTGTTAAAGTAATAAAATGATTAGAGTATTGATTTGTCTTAAATGCTATTAAAACAGATTCATTCACTTGCATGTGTTGTGTGGGTGCATTTAATTAGTGTTAGTGGGTTGACAGCAACAGTCCACTGGTCTTGTCTATTCCACATGAGATGAGATGAGTTGCTGTGGATGGTAATATAATCTGTCAACTCTTGCTGACAGAAGACAGAATTTTAAAACAGTCTGAGCTCTTGAATGATTGATTATCCCAATACATTTTGTGGAGGTCATATTGATTTGTTTTGAAAAGTAAAACTCCTGGAATTAGTGAGTTCAGACGATTCCCCTGAGTGACATATACATTCAGCCTGCCTCAGCCAAATATGAAAAATAATATTCTTATGAAAGCAACACTGGACTCTGAGAAAAAAAGATTTTGCCTGCACCTGCAGTTTAAGTTATAAATGACCCAAATTGTTAATTCCCATGAAAAGAAAAGAGTTTAGACAATAGGTCCATTTTCCAAAGTACAGGAAAGAGGTAGAGGTAGAGGTGGGGGTGGGGGGTGGCGGGGGGGGGGGTTCATCCATCCATTTATACATTTCTTGTGTTATTAAAAAATAATAATTTTCATCTGTTGAACAGAATCTTTTGTCAGGGTAAGGTATTTAATCACAGATAAGTTTAAACTTTTGTCAGCATATTTAAAGAGTTATACAGAATTTATAAGAAAGCTTTGATTAGGGTATATATCAAGATGAGTACTACAAAATTAAAAATAAAAGTAATACAGAAAAAATGTCAAATACTCTTAAAATTGTTACCTAAATAACTTTTAAAGATGTAAATGTTTATTTTTTATTAGGGTAGCAACTGATGCAGTATGTATAGTACATTATCAATCCAAAGTTTGGGGTGCAAAAGTTTTTTTTGTTACTTTATATTAATATTTTAGTTCAGCAAATGCACCTTAATTTAATGAAAAGTGTAAAGATAAAGGTATAAACATATTTCTGTTTAAAATAAATGCTGTTTTAGAACATTTCACCAAAGACGCCTAAAAATAAATCAACATTTCAACAAAAATATTAATTATCATTCATATTATTTGCAACATACTGTTTGCTAATAATAATAAATCTTTCTTAAGTAACATGAGTAAATTAGTATGCTTTCTGAAGGATTGTGTGAGACTGAAGACTGGAAATCACATAAATACATAACATTTTTTATCATATTAAAATAAAAAAAACTTTTCAAAAATAGCCCCAAACAGTCTTTTCTACACTGTCTGAATGAACAGACATGGTAAAGCTAAAGACTGTCATTATGAAGGAAATGCGCCAAAGTTCAGTGATGCAAGATGGATTGGGTTCTTGCAGTTCAGTTTTGCATGTCTGTGGAGGCTGTCACAGAGCTCACTGAACGGATAGAGGAGTTTGTCAAAGCCTGTGGGGCACTATTGACCGATCGTGTTTGCTGAGAGGACTCAGAACAGGTCCAACTAAACCTGTATTACAGTGGATCAATACACACTGAGGAAGACAGAGATGAAGTCAACACTGCGCTCATCCCTCAGACCACTCTTCCCAGAATGCAACAACTGTGCATAATAGTTCACAGCAGTGTGATTTAATGCTCGCTTTCTATTCATTTAATACTGAGATCTGCGAAGACACAAGGGAATGGAAAAAGAACAGGCAAGACAATGAGGCCATGTTCCCAAATCTGACCGACAGTGTTGTCTGGAGCCAGTGACTCACTGTTTTATTTTCATAAACGGGCAAATGTAGTGTGTAAAATAAGATTATCTCAAACTACGATTACGTAAGGCTGATGCTCATCCGGTTCGAGACCCGATTTGCTCGCTATTAAATTAGATATTATTTTCAAATGTCCTAGAAAGACACTTATTAAGTATTATGTGTCCTGCAGAAGTGCATGGAAAACCTTGTAAATACACAATTTTAACCTCTTTTAGAAAATTTTGCATCCATCGCTCCTCTTCTGG